>CAMZMU010000061.1:50584323-50867873 GCA_947311845.1 Poa pratensis
GAGGGTTCGCCATCATGGGTGAAGTAGGAGGAGAGCGTGTGCGGCTAGGGTTAGGAACTTGGGAGAGTGAGACTGTGAGAGTGAGAGACACTGAGTGGAGATATTAATACCGGCACTGCTTAATGGGCCTTCACATGGAAAACGGAGAGAGACCGGTCTCCGTTTCTGATGTGGTCACATCGGCAATCGGAGGTATTTTATCGTCCGTTGCCAGATATGAGCAACGGAGATCTTTTCGCCCTCCGTTACCATTGTGTCGGGCCCATCGACCGACTAGCGCGCTGATGACCCCACAAGTATAGGGGATCGCAACAGTCTTCGAGGGAAGTAAAACCCAATTTATTGATTCGACACAAGGGGAGCCAAAGAATACTTGAGAGCCTTAACAGCGGAGTTGTCAATTCAGCTGCACCTGTGAATAGTCTTGCTCGACACAGATTATCAGTAGCAACAGTTTTATAGCAGTAGTAGCGGTGAAATAATAGCAGCAGTAAATAGAGACAGCAGTAGTGATTGCAGTAAACAGTAGGATTAAAACACTGTAGGCATAGGGATGGATGAACGGGCGCTGCATGGATAAGATAGCTCATATAATAATCAAGACATAGGCATTGCAGATAATAATGATAAAGCATCCAAGTACTAAGTAAACATAGGCATGTGTTCCGTATATAGTCGTACGTGCTCGCAATGAGAAACTTGTACAACATCTTCTGTCCTACCAGCCGGTGGCAGCCGGGCCTCAAGGGAATCTACTGGTAATTAAGGTACTCCTTTTAATAAAGTACCGGAGCAAAGCATTAACACGCCGTGAACACATGTGATCCTCACATCGCAGCCATTCCCCTCGGCTGTCCCAATTATTGTCACTTTGGGACCTCGGGTTCCGGACAACAATATGTGTATACAACTTGCAGGTATGATCAATAAACAGTGCATATCATTATGAAACAATAACATGTTCAGATCTGAAATCATGGCACTCGGGCCCTAGTGACAAGCATTAAGCTCAACAAGTTGCAACAACATCAATAAGTACTAACAACGGATACTAGGCACCATGCCCTAATGATCTTATAACTTATTACATGAACAATCTCATCCAATCCCTACCATCCCCCTCAGCCTACAGCAGGGAATTACTCACACATGGATGGGGGAAACATGGATGGTCGATGGAGAAGCGTCGGTGATGATGATGGCGATGATCTCCTCCAATTCCCCGTCCCGGCGGAGTGCCAGAACGGAGTTTCTGGTCCCCGAAATAGGTTTCGCGATGGCGGCGGCGTACGGTGATGTTTCTGGATGAAGTGGACGACCCCCTCGCGTTTTAGGTCAGAGAGGGTTAAGTAGTCGAAAGGGGGCTCGGGGAGGTGTCCGAGTCGCCCTCCTCAGGCTGGCGGGGGCCCCCTTGGCCGCGCCGCCTGTGGTTTGGGCCACTCGTGGCCCATCTCCGACTCCCCTTCTGGCTCCGTGAGTCTTCTGGTAAAATAGGAGGTTTGCGATCTTTTCTGGTGTTTTTCCCGAAAGTTGACTTTCTGCACAAAAACAAGACACCAGGGCAATTCTGCTGAAAACAGCGTTAGTCCGCATTAGTTGTATTCAAAACACACAAGTTAGAGGTAAAACAATAGCAAAAGTGTTCGGGAAAGTAGATACGTTTTGGACGTATCAACTCCCCCCAAGCTTAGCTTATTGCTTGTCCTCAAGCAATTCAGTTAACAACTGAGTGCGATAAAAGACTTTCACGAACACATTTGCTTCATATGATGCATATATTCTCACTATATGAACAAATGCTTAGGCAATTCAAGATGAGGCAAATGCAAATAATGTCACTCAATAGGCATGTAAACTATGAAAAGATACCAACATACTAATAGCGACAAACATGAAACATATTAATTCACAAGATTGTAATGCTCATAATAGGATATGATAAGATGGTATCTCGCTTGCCCGTTTTGTACAGCAAAACATAAATGCCCAGGCACCTCTGAAGTTCATGGGAAGACTAGAATCAAAGATATCAAAGATAAAAGCATCAAAGTTATATCACAGTTAACCACATTCTGGGACAAGCACATTACACTAAGAACGACAACTATGCTCTCGAGAAAGTGCTCAAAGAAAGGATGGTGACTCAACATGAAAGTAAAAGATTGGCCCTTCGCAGAGGGAAGCAGGGATTATCATGTGCTAGAGCTTTTTATTTTTAAAACAGAAGCAAAATTGTTTTGGGAAGTGTTTGTTGTTGTCAACGAATGGTAGTGGGTACTCTAACCCCCTTGTCAACCAGACTTTCAAGAGCGGCTCCCATGAAGGATGTTATTTCTACCAGCAAGGTAGATCATCCCTCTTCTCTTTTGTTTACACATGTATTTTAGTTTCATTATGGGTGACACTCCCCCCAACCTTTGCTTGCACAAGCCATGGCTAACCGAATCCTCGGGTGCCTTCCAACATTCACATACCATGGAGGAGTGTCTATTTGCAAATTAAGTTGCTTACTGATAAATCAGGGCAAAACATGTGAAGAGAATTATTGATGAAAGTTATAATTAATTGGGACTGGGCACCCCGTTGCCAGCTCTTTTTGCAAAATTATTGGATAAGCGGATGTATATGCCACTAGTCCATTGGTGAAAGTCTGAATGACAAGATTGAAAGATAAAACACCACATACTTCCTCATGAGCTATAAAACATTGACACAAATTGAGAAGTACTTTGAAGGTTTTAAAGGTAGCACATGAAAATTTACTTGAATGGTTCGAAATGCCATGCATAGGTATTTATGGTGGACACTTTGGAATAACTTGGTTTTCATGGTTTTGGAAGCACGAGCAGCATTCCCGCTCAGTACAAGTGAAGGCTAGCAATAGACTGGGAAGCGACAATCAAGAGAGCAATAACCGTCATAATCATGCTTGCGACAAAATGAAATTAATTGAGGCATAAAAGTGATACAAGAACTCTGAGTCAAAATAAATCATCAAGGCTTAATTGACTTTTGTTTTTCAGTCATATGCATGCATGAGCATGTGCCAAGTCAATTCGAATGAATTATTCAGAGGAGGATACCACAATGTCATACCCTCTATGAATAGAACAATGCAAGCAAACATCAACATAACATGCTACCACTATTAATAAATTGGGACCGATCATGAGAGAACAAGAACTACTAAGCATCCACTAAATGACATATACCTCACATGAACCAACTAAGCATGCTCACATAGATGAGTATATGTACAAAAATGAAAACAAATAGAGTTCATACCAGCCTCTCACCCCAACTCGAGTTGTTGTAGATCATCCTTATTGCTTTTTCACTTGTGTTGCTTCGAATGATAAGAATGAAAACCAAGCTCCTCGGAGTCACGGATGGCTGTCCAACTCTGAAAACACTATACAAAACCAAAAAGAAACAACAAATATTTTTGGGTTTTCGAGTTTTTGAAACAAGAGCAAAAAGAAACAAACAATAAAGCAAAATATTTTTATTTTTGAATAACAAACCGAATTTTAAAACTAAGCAAACTAATACTGAAACTTAAAGAAACAAATGAAGAGAAACAACAGAAATATTTTTGGTCTTTTTGTGTTTTGGAATGCAGCAATAAAAGGTAAACAATTAAAAAGAAAGAAAGAAAACTGCAACATGGATATACAAAGTATCGACAAGATATGATATGTAAATGAGTGAGATGTCGATATACCTCCCCCCAAGCTTAGGCTTTTGGCCTAAGTGGAGGTCAATGCCACTGTCCCCATGATGTGCCACTGTCGTGATATGATGAAGAAGGGTACTCATCCTGGTACGAGCCTGACGACGCACCAGGATAAGTGACGTGTAGTGATCACCAGGTGCCTCTTCCTCCTCCTGATGCTGCTGGTGAAAACCTTGCAGTCGAAGCTGCTCCTCCAATGCATCCTTGGAGTACGACCACGGCTCTCCTGTGAATAGGAAACAAATCGGCCTGGGGCAAAGGGACCTCGGTTGCCTCCCCGTTAGTATAAAACACTTTATAAACAATGTTCCCTATGCGAGAGCCTGGTGCAGCAAACTGATGATCTATCATAGTAGCAAGATCAAGCCTAACAGGGGCTAGCACATCATCAGTAGGTGTCGCAGAAAGACCAAAACTAGCAGCAACACGCTTCGCAACAATCCCACCATAGATGGGTCCTTTAGCGGCTAAGCGGCGAGCAATAAGAGCACCAAGGTTGTATGCAGTGTTACCATTAAGTGCAGCAGCAAGAAAAGCAAGATGATAATTAGAAATGTTGCTGGTGTTTTCCCTACCAAGAATGCTAGTAGCAAGGTAGAAAACAAAATACTTGATGGCAGGGTATTGGATATTCCTTATCTTGCCGCGATGAGCGTCGCGGCTATCGTCATCGGTCACTGCTCGATAAAGTTCCACCAAGTCGCGGGTGTTTCCTTCAATCTTCTTCGCTGTACCTATAGGAGCAATATCTATGGCAGCACAAAAGTCATTCAAACTCATGGTAACAGGCATATCATAGATCTTAAATTTAACAACAGGTCCATAAGATGAGTTTGTGAATTTAAAACTCTCAACAAAAGTTTTGGTGAGCCAATAATGTTGGACACCCTCATCCTGCATATAAGTAGTTAAACCAACCCTCTGGATGAGAAACCTGAAGTCATCAAGCAAACCTGCATTAGTTAGAAACTCAATGCATGGAAAGGATGAAGCATTTGGGATTTGATCATCCCCTCCATCTCCAATGTTTGGTGCAATGACATCTTCATCATAGGAGCGCCTAACTCGAGTGGATGCCCTCAAGGGTCTTCTTACCCTCTGAGAGTCACTCTCAAACACCTCTCCAAAGTTGTGGTTATGCATTTTCCTTTTCTGAAATTTTCAACACATATCATAAAAATTGATTTTTGAAGCATACAAATGAGGGGAACTACTATATGACTTGCTAGAGGACTAAACATGCATCAAAACTGATTATATCAACATAGAACAAGCATGCATACTCACTTAACAAGTCACCTACAGCAGCAAAATACTCAAGGTATACTTTACTAAACAAAATTCTACTTGGATACATGGAGGAGTCACATACCTGAGAGCAATTGCCCCAAATCTCAGCAGCTGAGATGGGCTGAACAAAGAGATCGAAATCGCGAGGAAGAACAGCAAAAACTCGGGTGAGAGAGAAAAACGAGCTGAGTGATGCAAGAGGAAGAAGTGGTAGGTGGGGGAACTGTTGGAGGGCCAAGGGTGCCCCACCTCAGTGGCTGGCGCGGCCAAGGAGGCAGCCGCGCCACCATGTGGTTTGACCCCATGGTGGGTCCCCTTGGTCAGCACCAGGCACTCCCACGATGCTCTTTGAAAAATAGGACCAATGGTATAATTTTTACAGAGTTTTGAAAACTTTCAATTTACGAAATCTGGATATTTAAATTAATAAAACTTGGGCAGAAAAATTATTTTTAAAATTCAAAACAACTAAACTTTTGCAACCTAATTATCACTACAGGAGGTAAAACAAAGTTGAAGAAAGAAATGTTGTTTAGCTCTTTCATGTATGCAAATACATTTGATAACAAGGTTGATCAAGTCTTGGCACCAAATAAATTTACATGACACAAATGATTTAAACATCATGAAACACTCATGTTACCTTGTATTGTATTGATATGGATCCAATCATAATGTTTTGATATCCTTCTTGATGATCATATATAGGGCAATCAATACTTCCCACTTTGATAGTTTTAAAATTGGAGATGGTATTGACTCCATAAATCTTGTCAACTTTCTTGGGGAAATAAACAGTATGTTCTTTATCATTAACATTGAAAGTTACTTTTCCTTTATTGCAATCAATAACAGCACCTGCAGTATTTAGAAAAGGTCTTCCAAGAATAATAGACATATTATCATCTTCAGGCATTTCAAGAACAACAAAATCAGTCAAAATTAAACAATTGTTAGCCACTTGAACAGGGACATCCTCACAAATGCCAACAGGAACAGCAGTAGATTTATCAGCCATTTGCAAAGATATATCAGTAGGTATCAATTTATCAAGATAGAGTCTCTTATAGAGAAAAAGGCATAACACTAACTCCTGCTCCCAAATCACATAAAGCAGTTCTAACATAATTATTCTTGATGGAGCAAGGGATGGTTGGTATACCTGGATCTCCAAGCTTCTTAGGAACCTTGCCATTGAAAGAATAATTAGCAAGCATAGTAGAAATTTCCTCATTAGGAATTTTCCTCTTGTTAGAAACAATATCTTTCATATACTTTGAGTAAGGAGGCAATTTAATAGCATCAGTCAAAGGAATTTGCAAGAACAAGGGTTTCATCCATTCACAAAATTTATTATAATGTTCTTCTTCCTTTGATTTTAGTTTCTTAGTTGGAAAAGGCATTTGCTTTTGAACCCAAGGTTCCCTTTCATTACCATGTTTCTTAGCAATGAAGTCTTCCTTAGTGTACTTTGTGTTTTTAGTATGCTTTTCAGGTTCCTTTTCACTAACTTCTTTATCAAGAGCATCATTTTTATCCTTATCACTATCAAGTTCATTACCACTTTCAGTTTCAGCATCAGAGATAGATATACTATTAGGATCATTAACAGTTTCAGAGGATTCTACAACATTTTTATGTTTCTTCTTCTTTTTCTTAGAAGGAGAAACTGGATTTTCAGCTAGTTGAGAATCTTGTTCAATTCTTTTAGGATGTCCCTCAGGATATAAAGGATCCTGAGTATGAGCTCCACTTCTAGTGCTAACATAGACAGGTTTTAATTTTTCTTTAGAAGCATTGGCTAACATGTCTTGTTGCACTTTAGTGAGTTGATCAATTTGAGTTTGAACCATATGGAAATGTTTAATAAGCATCTTAACATCATTGGAGGTTCTCTCCACAATATCATGCAACTTACTAATAGCTTGAGAGTTTTCATGCAAATGATTCTCTACTCTCATATTAAAATTATCTTGCTTAATAACATAATTATCAAATTCATCTAAGCATTGATCAGGTGGTTTAGAGTAGGGAATATCTCCTTCATCGAACCTGTGGAGAGAGTGAACCTCAATTATGGATGGATGAGGAATTGGCTTACACAAATCTTCAATAGGTGGAAGGTTCTTCACATCTTCAGATTTAATACCCTTCTCAATGAGAGTCTTCTTGGCCTCCTCATTGTTTCATCATTCAATTCAATCATACCTCCCCTCTTCTTTGATATTGGTGTCGGTGTAGGTGTGGGGGTCGGCGCAGGTAGAGTCCAATCATCATAATTCTGGCTGATTTTAGCCAATAATTCTTCAGCTTCTTCAGGGTTCTTTTCCTGAAAACACAACTAGCACAACTATCCAGATATGCTCTAGATTCAATAGTTAGTCCACTGTAAAATATATCAAGTAGATCATGCTTTTCCAAATCATGTCCAGGCCGAGCTCTGATAAGAGAGCAAAACCTTGTCCATGCCTCTGGAAGTTTCTCTTCATCTTCCTGGTCAAAGTTATAAATTCTCTGCAAAGCATCATGTTGAGCACTAGCAGGGAAATATTTCTGAAAGAAAACATTAAGCAAACCAGTAGGACTAGTAATAGAACCAGGAGACAAGTTGTTATACCAAGCTTTAGCATCATCTTTTAATGAGAAAGGAAAAATCTTAGCAACAAAATAGCTACGCTTCTTGATATCATCAGAAAATAAGCCACTCAAAGTAGAGAGCTCATTCATGTGCTCTACAGCACTTTCACTCTTAGTGCCACAAAAAGGAGTTTTCTCAACAATAGATATATGAGATAAATCAAGAGAAAAATCATAATCCTTATCTTTAATGTTTATAGGAGAAGTGGCAAACTTAGGATCAGGTGACAACTTGTATTTAACAGCATGTTGTGCAAGAAAATTTCTAATATTACTTGCACCAGTAGTAGCATTACATTTATCAATAAAATCATCATCAAGTTCCACATAAGTTTCATCAGGATCATCATCACAAGTATAATCCCTTAACTCAGGTGAATAAACAGGAGTAGTAGGACTTCCATTAGGTGTTCTAGTATTTTCAAGTTGTTTAGACCTAGCAATAGCAGCATCTAAAAGTGGACCTAATGAAATACTCTCATCAATCACACAGTAGAAGCATCATCAATATTATCAGAGGCAATTTCAGATTCAGCAGTAGTACCAACACGTGAAGATTGTGGTGGTGTAACAAGTTGACTCAATACAGATGGTGAGTCAAGAGCAGCAGAGGTACTAAGTGTCGTACCTTTTCTTGTAGTGGATGGCAATACACGGACCCTCTCATCACGAGCTTTACCCATGATGAATAAATTTCAGCGAGCAATATAGATCACAAGTGAACTCACAAATAAAGCTATGCTCCCCGGCAACGGCGCCAGAAAATAGTCTTGATGACCCACAAGTATAGGGGATCGCAACAGTCTTCGAGGGAAGTAAAACCCAATTTATTGATTCGACACAAGGGGAGCCAAAGAATACTTGAGAGCCTTAACAGCGGAGTTGTCAATTCAGCTGCACCTGTGAATAGTCTTGCTCGACACAGATTATCAGTAGCAACAGTTTTATAGCAGTAGTAGCGGTGAAATAATAGCAGCAGTAAATAAGACAGCAGTAGTGATTGCAGTAAACAGTAGGATTAAAACACTGTAGGCATAGGGATGGATGAACGGGCGCTGCATGGATAAGATAGCTCATATAATAATCAAGACATAGGCATTGCAGATAATAATGATAAAGCATCCAAGTACTAAGTAAACATAGGCATGTGTTCCGTATATAGTCGTACGTGCTCGCAATGAGAAACTTGTACAACATCTTCTGTCCTACCAGCCGGTGGCAGCCGGGCCTCAAGGGAATCTACTGGTAATTAAGGTACTCCTTTTAATAAAGTACCGGAGCAAAGCATTAACACGCCGTGAACACATGTGATCCTCACATCGCAGCCATTCCCCTCGGCTGTCCCAATTATTGTCACTTTGGGACCTCGGGTTCCGGACAACAATATGTGTATACAACTTGCAGGTATGATCAATAAACAGTGCATATCATTATGAAACAATAACATGTTCAGATCTGAAATCATGGCACTCGGGCCCTAGTGACAAGCATTAAGCTCAACAAGTTGCAACAACATCAATAAGTACTAACAACGGATACTAGGCACCATGCCCTAATGATCTTATAACTTATTACATGAACAATCTCATCCAATCCCTACCATCCCCCTCAGCCTACAGCAGGGAATTACTCACACATGGATGGGGGAAACATGGATGGTCGATGGAGAAGCGTCGGTGATGATGATGGCGATGATCTCCTCCAATTCCCCGTCCCGGCGGAGTGCCAGAACGGAGTTTCTGGTCCCCGAAATAGGTTTCGCGATGGCGGCGTACGGTGATGTTTCTGGATGAAGTGGACGACCCCCTCGCGTTTTAGGTCAGAGAGGGTTAGTAGTCGAAAGGGGGCTCGGGGAGGTGTCCGAGTCGCCCTCCTCATAGGCTGGCGCGGCAGGCCCCTTGGCCGTGATAACCCACAAGTATAGGGATCGCGTGTAGCCTTTTCGATAAGTAAGAGTGTCGAACCCAACGCGGAGCTAAAGGTAGGATAAGTACTCTCTCAAGTTCTATCAACCACTGATACAACTCTACGCGCACTAAACGTTTGCATTATCTAAACTACGGTAGCAATACGGGTATGAGAGATAGTTTTGCAGGATAATAAATACAAGAAAGTAAAAGTTAGTGTTGCAGCAAAAAGTACACTAAGTAACCATATACTAACAGTACCATGAGTGTGGAAAAGTGGTGGTAATTGTGGTGGCTTTGTCCCAGATTAATTAGTGAAGACATTTAGTTCATTGTCTTTGATGTAGTTTTCAATGTGGGAGAGGCTAAATATACATGCACTCCACTACTTGGGATTACATGTACTATATGATTGGATTGTTAGCAAACATCCGTAAATACTAACAATGCATTAAGGTTTCCCCAACCATAGCCTTAAGTTTATGGTCCTCTTACTCCCATACATGCAACTAACCGGTTTGAGCCCTCAGGTTTCTGTCACTCCGGCAGGACTACCCCCTTCCTTTGCACATACTACTAACCCTATGGTGTTGATCCATGCGCGCACAAGTATAATGGACATCAAAGGACAGTACCATATCAACATACAACTCTAGTGAACCATAAACATTCAACAAAGCAATCAAAAGACAAATATACTACATAAACATGACATAGATCATAGGATAAATATTATAGCATCAAACACCATGTTTACATAGGACGGTACAGAGGTTTATGGGAGGATGAACCACTGAATACAAGGAGGAGATGGTGATGGAGATGGCGGTGAAGACGATGGAGAGGGGCAGCGCGGCGGCGCGGCGGTGCGGGGAACTCCTTTCCCGCCGCCGGCAAGCTTGGGGAGCGCCGCCCTTAGCCTCCCTTCTTCATGGCTTCTTGGGAGCCCTCCCCCATGGAGATGGGATCCATGGGGGAGGCAAAAACGTGGCTTTTGGTGGCTGGAATTCGTGGGTGGAGGTGTCCTCCACGAGTTAGGTTTCCTCCCTTTATATATCTTCTCGGATTTCCGTCACCCCTTTTAGGGTTCCACCAAAACGGGCCTCCAGGCCGCGTCCGAACTCTGATTGGGCTGATCTCGGGCTTAAAATCTTCGTATGGAAAATTGTGACAACTTTCGTAACAGCCAGGTCTCCAGATAACATCATCTTCGAGGGTCAAACTGGCAATCTTCGTAAAAAGTTCTCAGACAGATTTCAGGAAAGTCCCAATTCGACTCCAACAAGGTTTCCTCTTGTATTCTTGATAATTTCTACACATCAAAGAGTAAACAAGAACATTGTGCACTTTTGCAACTACTAGTAGGTTAGTCCAAGTATTTCCGGATTATCCATCAATATGGTCTAATTTGTGTGGGAATTGGATGGGTGCCATTTTGCACCATATTTTGCGTACTTGATTCACAAAAATGTCATTTTTGACAATAAAAAATAAAAAATGATATTTAGAAAAATAATTTGAACAAACTCAGTTCTGCAACATTATTTACCATACCAAGATACACCTATGTGTCAAATATGGTCACATTATCACAAACTATGCCACGGAAATGGTCATATCTTGGTCATTTGTCTCGAAACTTGAACATGTTTGTAGACGATAGACCTTTTTGCGAAAGAATTTTTTGAAAATTTCTTCAAAACTCAAGTTTATTATTTTTCATATCAACTACTACACATAAAAGGGCTCCATGCCAAAGGATTTCATTTTTTGACCAATTTATCACTTTATTTGATTTTTTTTGAAAAAAGGGTCAAAATGGCCACCATGGCTATTCGTCGAAAGGGTCAAATTTTTCAAAATCATCGTCGGTTCGATGACATAATCACTACTTATGTAGCTTAAAATAATTTTAAAAAAATTCAGAGCAAACTATCACACACTTGTAGTTCAAATTTGAATTACTTTCGGAAAATCGGCATAAAGTCATTTAAATAGGCGAAATTAGGTAGAAACCGAGAAAATCCTAATATTTCTGGATTATCCAAAAAAGATGGTCTACTTTGTGTGAAATTTAGATGGGTGCCATTTTGCACCATATTTTGTGTACTTGCTTCATAAAAAAGTCATTTTCGGCACTTAGAAAATGGAAAATAATATTTATACAAATAATTTGAAAAAACTTTGTTTTGCAACATTGTTTGCCATATCAAGACACACATATCTGTCAAATATGGACACATTATCACAAACTATGCCACATGAATGCTCATAACTAGGTGATTTGACTCGAAACTTATACATGTTTTTAGATGATTGCCTTTTTGTGAAGAATGGTTTTGAAAACTTTGTTAAAACTCAAGTTTATCATTTTTCCTACCAACTACTACACATAAAAGGACTCCATGCCAAAGAATGTCCTTTTTTGAGTATTGTTTCACTTTCTTTTATTTTTTTGAAAAAAGGGTCAAATGGCCGTCTAGTCTATTCATTTAAAGGGGTCAAAATTTTCAAAACTATCGACGGTTCTGTGATATAATCACTACTTGTGTACCTTAAAATGAGTTTTGTGATAAAGTCCCCATATTTGGCTCATATTTTCCATTTTCTAAGTGCCGAAGATGACTTTTTTGTGAAGCAAGTACAAAAAATATGGTGCAAAATAACACCCATCTAATTTCACACATAATAGACCATATTTTATGGATAATCCAGAAATATTAGATCTCGATTTCTACTTAATTTCGCCTATTTAAATGACTTTATGCCTATTTTCGAAAGTAATTCAAATTTAAACTACAAGTGTGTGATAATTTGCTCTAAAATCTTTTCAAAAATCATTTTAAGCTACATGTTTGTAACATGTTTGTATTCTCAGTGTGCATACATAACAGCGTGGTTGCACTAGTACTGTTGCAGTAATGATTACTAATCTTATCGTATGGCATGCATCTTGTTTGGTTTAAAACTATTTTAGTACAGCATGCTTTGCCGTGTATTGTAGAGGAAGGCACACGGCAAACCATTTCTTGCCGTGCTCTGTCCATCCGGGCACACGGCAAAGTCTTAATTCAGAACGCGGGAAATTGGCCGCCAATTTGTCCAGTCTTTGCCGTGTGCTGGTGGGTTAAGGCACACGGCAAAGATTTCTTTGCCGAGTGTGATGTGTTTGCCGTGCGTTTTTTGTTCCGTTTGCCGTGCATAATTCTTTGCCGTGTTGCCGTTGCTGTACTGTGCCGTGCATATTTCATTGCCGTGATCCTTGGTTTGTCCAGCACGGCAAAGTAGCCTTTGCCGTGTTCCGCGAAATGTTTGCACACGGCAAAGATCTGTCCCCACGGCAAATTCTCATTTTCCGGTAGTGACAGATACAAACGCACGCACACACGCGCCACGAGAGCAGCGCGCAATTGTATTCCCGTATCGTCCTCTTGCAAGTGATCAGAGGCGGGACGACGACGATGTTATCATGCATCATCGGATTGCAGACGGCGAGCCGATTCCGTCGACGATGCTGAGAGGACGCTGCTGCCCGGGGCGGAGGTATCGGGTCGCGACGAACCACGGCCGAGACGATGCGTGTATAGGTGTAATACCCCAGCGTTTAGGAGTTATCGGAGGGCAGAAATATGAATTCGTGTATCTACATGCATGTATTTGAAAATCCGAATAAATTTTTCGCAAAATAAAACTTATGTTGGAATCAAGTTAAGTCTTAGATGTTAGTGTTGTGCAACTATAGAATGGAACTAGATAAATTTTAACATGACCTTTATGTGTTTTGCTTGTGTTGAGATTTGAACTTCAAATTCAAATAATTGAATTTGAAATTGAATTCAAATAAATTGCAATAAGTAAATAAAACAATCAAATAATGATTGAAATAATGTAAAACATCAAAACTATTTATTACATTTTATGAAACTAAATCTATACAAGATCTTTATAAATTATGAACTATAGACAAAGAAAAATTTACTTTATTGATATAATTACAGAAGTACATTGTCTTTACAATAAATATTACAACTTATTGAATTCTTGCAAAGACAAACAAATAACTTTATTGAATAATTACAATAATACATTGTCTTTAAAATTGAATTACAACAAATTGAAATACAAAAAGGAATATTACAATTGTTCCTAAACTAAAATGTCTTGTAGTTTTTTCCCTTCTTTTTGATCTTTAATCCAATATTGTTTTCCTGCAAAACAAATGAAAAACAAAGACATAATACAAAGAGGGGTTAGGGGTTAGTTTAACTCTCAGTTTAGCAATGAAATGCATTGCTAATTACATCCTTGAGTATAATTAAGGGACGAAGTATAGTATCTGTTCTTAATCCACAAATTTTAGCCTCAGATCAACCTCATTGGCTGGGCAGCAACAAAATCCACTTGGCAAGTAAAAAGAATGCACAACCTAGGGATAATACCAACCAGCCGAAGCTCCAGGTTAACAGAACCTGGGAGCCAAGCAAGCAAGCAGCACACTCACTTCCCACATTCGGTGCTGTCACCAGCACAGAGAAGCACGCCAGGGAAGGATAAGAGCAAAGCCAGCCGTAGCAAATAGGGAACACACCACTGATTTCACTCACAACACTCACATCTCGAGTTCATCACTGCACAGCACATAGTTCATCCCAAACCACAAATCCATCCAATAATCCACCACTGGATCCTTGCTAAAAGCAAGAACAAGACGGATAGAAGCACAAGGCCCAGCAGGAGCAAGGTGAGGAGGCCAGAAGCTAGAGGGAAGCTGTCTGGAGCAGGAGGAGCAGGCCAATACACTGAACAAGAGGAGAACCACAAGATCTGTAGATCAAGCATCCAGAAGAGCCACAAGCCACAAGCAACAATCACCACTAGCTCACATCAGCAGGTTAAAATCTTTAAACCTTAGCAAGGGTGTGCTAGATAAATAGGAGGTGAGCTAGGATCGTTTCCTCAGTCCAGCATAGTAATGCTATGCTAAATCATCCCAGGAAATTAAATAAAACAGCAAGTATCTGTTCTTATAATAAAACTGAGCCTCAGCCTGTGCATCATTGGCAGGGGCATACTCCACAAATTTTAGCAAAGGCTCTCAAGCAATATTGCTTGAATACATGTTCTAAGTGAAGCACAAGTCCAACAAACAGATGCTGGGCACAACTTCCACAAGGGAAGAAGCACCACAAGCACATCTGTGCCCTAAAGCCAGAGCACTGAGAAATAAACAAACTCATTAAGTAAAAATCATCAGCTAGTTCTGTGTAACTCAAACGAGGCGTCACAGCATGCAGAGCTAAATTAAACTTAGCCACAGAAATTATTCTACACCCAGGGAAGAGCACAACCACAACACACCATGGAGGCACATCTCTGAACCCTAGGGTTCAGAGTAGCACGCACAACAAATCCACACTGCCAGATCATGTACCATGATCTACTACTCACTAGCAGTAGCCAGGAACTGAAACATGCTACAGATTCACTGCAAGGAAATAAACATCTAAGTCATCAGCCAAGCAAGGCCACAAGTTCAATCCCATGAGTTCTTGAATTAAAATACATGTCATGGTATCAGTTATATGATAAATCATCCTCAGTTAACACCGACAGTGAGGAGCGCTTCAAGCACATCACAAGTACTGCAACAGTTACTCACCTGGACGAACTGAAGTAGCAGCACAACTCCTTGAACATCTAGGAACCTATCTGAACTGTATCCTAAGCCTAGAATCAGAGTATTCCAGTGAGCAGAAGAGAGGAGAATAGGAGCATACCTGTCGTGCGGCACACAAGCATCACGGCGTGACGAGGCAGGGCCCGTGCTGCCGTGGTGGAGTGCACCGCGAGACGACAAACACCATCTTCACCGCATCGTTCCACACCACCAGTTGCCGAAGGAGAATGCCGGGGTTGCAGCCACGTACCGCCGTCCCGCTGGCATCAGTGTGGAGACGAGGTTGAGCAGATGGTCGAGCAGCGGCTCGAGGTGGAGGTCCGGGTTGACTGGAGCTGTACACCATGGGGGCATGTTCGAGCAGGAGCTCGACGAGGCGACCATGGGCGGCGAGGGGGCGCACGGCGCACCAGGAGGCGCGGGTGTAAGGCAGTCGCGTTGGAGAAGGAGGTTGGAGGTTGAGCAGCGTTGGTGGCCAAGCTAGGGTTAGCCGCAGAGCCGGGGCGGAGGCGAATCGACTGGGCGGAGGTGCAGAATCGGTGGAGAAGAGAAGAGCAGAGCAGCGCCAGAAGGCAGCAGCGTCGGAGCCGGCCGGCAGCGACCAGGGCGACGGCGGCGGCGTCCGCACGCGAGCTAGAGGAGAAGGGGATCGAGAACGAGGACCGTGTGCGTGCGTACAGGATAGGCATCGTATGTGAGGATTTGTGTACGTGATCCACATGGGCTTGGCCCAATGACATTTAGCTAGTGTACGTAGGTACTAGTAGGCTCACTCGTTTTTCTTTTATATAAAAAAATACATAAATATCATTTTCTTTTGTTCCTATTTTACTGATTGTAAATAGTTAATCAAGAATTATAAATATATTCATAATTATAACAACACTAGAATTCAAATACTGAATTATGTAAGAAGTACAAAAATTATTTTCATGGTATTTGATTTAACATGTCTAAAATCCAATAAGTCTTGATAAATAAAATGTTGAAATGGAGTAAGTAATATTTTTTATAACTAATCACTTAAAATTGAGGAAAATAAATGGAATAATTACTTCATGATTTTATAAGATGTTTTCATAAAATCGTTGAAATTAAGGATTATTTTAAAACCAAAACCTTGAAGGTATCAAATAAAATAAACGATATTTTCTATAAGGAGTAATTATGAAGAACTCTTAAATATTTCAAATTAAATATAAAACATCAATAATCAATATTCTACTATTAAAACTCTTAAGTAACTCTAAATATTAAAATAAATCCAACACTCTAACAATTATTATTTAGATTATTCAATTTCACTTAAGTATTATTATTGAATAAGATAATACCTTGTTAATTAAATAAGTGATACACACCTAATGCCCAAAGACATAATACCCTAAAATGATTTAAGAATCAAGTAAATCATAAAACTCTATGGAATCACTAATCTAATCTCTATATCAACTCATAAGTGATGAAATCATCACCAAAAGTGAAGGAAACACTCCTAAGTCCAGAAAATACGAAGTTATAGAAGTATCGCTTCAGACAAATCTTATTTGTTTAAGTTGGGGTATTTTTGGGACAATGACGATGCATCTCATACTTATGCATAATAGCATATTGCTTCTTCAAACATTAGTCCTTACCGGACCAATGACGTTTTTTTCCAGATTTTGGAGTCTTTATTGTATCGAAGACATTGGCTGCATGCAGTTAAAAAGGCAAGTTCACTCTTGCTCATGTCCTACTTGATTATGTTTATCAAAGTAAATGAAAAATACTATGGTTTATCATTGCATGAAAAAGAAAAAAAAACTATCTTCGAATGATGTGAATTGCTATATATATATTGTTGGCTGGCAGATGGAACCATGGAATGATGTGGTTGGTGGAGGTTCCATTTGCACGGGAAAGTATTACCTAGGACTTAAGAACCAATGCCGTCAGCGTTCTTGCGCCGAAAATGAAGCGTTAACCATGAGACTTGGAATGGGACGGGAAAGTCATCTGTGATCTTTTCCCTTTCGCATGTCAACGGGCAGCCAGAGCCGTACGCTGTAGATCTAGTGCGACTACATGCACATGGGTGGGACCCCTTAATGCCCACGGACTCTGGTGTCTATGATGGTCTGCAAGGGGATGCCTAGGTATCTACCGTAAGGGGTAGAGCCAGGGGTGATTCTGCTATGCATGAATTGGGTGGGCATGCGGGGTTGTTGGAAAAGCACGGCGAATGGCTTGGATCAACGACTGGGCCCCACACCAAAGGAAGTGTGGACGGGAAAGACTCGCCCGGTTGTGCAACAAGGCGTTGATCTCTTATGGGTAAAGTAACGCACCTCTGCAGAGTGTAAAAATGTGACATGTTACTCCACGTTCCAGGAAGGAACGGCGAACGCTGCAGGAAAGGAGGCTCCTCAAGGCCCTAGCACCTGTGAATCGATGACGGGCATAGTTTTCTGAAGATAAAATGAATCTTTTCCTAAAAATGTTTTACAAAGATATGCATGTTCATCCATGACCTTTTGGTATGGATGGTAGCTAGTGCATAAAACACCTTATTCCTGTTATATGAACTTGCTGAGTAACGCTCGTGTTGCTCACCCTTTCCTCTGTTGACCCCTGCTTAGATTATTGGAGTTAGCCGAGGAAGGACAGGAATACATCACGATGTTGGTGAGGTCTTCGACAAGGAGTCAAATCAACCTGGTGGAGTCTGCCGACGGATGAGTGGCGACAACACTTCAATGGTGGACCGTCGACGGCAATGCTTACGGACAAGACGTCTATTCTTGGAAGGAGAAGCACAACGCTAGACAAGGAGATTCCAGATGAATAGTTAGGGTGTGAGAACAGTAGTTGTGGATTAGGAGTTTAAGTAGAGCTGGTATCCAGCTTAGTACTACGACTTGGATCTTTTTGAGAGTTTCATTTGCACGAGACCTACTTCTGTTTGTAAAGGAGGTTCTCGAGATTTTGTATTGATTAGTGTTGTAATCCTATAGTGTTACCTTGGACCGACTATGTTTCTGTTGTACTACTCTGAAGGATGTAATATTTACGGATTGGTCCTTCCGTGAGTATTATGTCAACGACTTGTACACTACAACATGCAGTGGTGTGCTGGGTCACTACAGGTGGTATCAGAGCGAACGACCTTAGGATTAAAACCCTTTTAGGAGACTTGTAGGTTGGTAAGACTATAGGGAGTTATTATATTTAACTAAAACTCTATATTTCTACAATTATGAGGGTTATTCACCTGAGAATAATATTGTCATACTTGTATACACATTTCCTTACCCGACTGGAGTAGATATTCTTATTTACTATTCTATAGGTATAATATTCATCTACCTTATTTAATTTTCAACTTGGTATTACCAGTTAAGACTGTCTTGTACCAGTTGATACACCAAATGGATTACATCCACGTCAGTGTTACTTATATGGTATCATTAATAGCCTATCCTATGAAGTAGAACCCTATCATAAGTTCGTGATGGAGGAAGTCAGAAGATGTTTGATGATAGTGGTAAATCATCGACATTCAACTATGAAAAGTATGCCAATACCCTAAGGATGTAGTTCAAAGGGGATTCGCCTGAGTATAGTATAAGGTGTTAAGAAAATTAGGAGATGGCATAAACAATGACGGAAGCTACACTACTACCTCTGATGTATCATGAGTAACTACATGAAGGATCTGGATATATTCACAAATAGATGTTCTAGCCAGACGGAAGATCCAAGCTACATGGAGTTTAGTTCCATAGGAAACAAAGCCTTACCACAACTACTCTTTGAGTACTTTGTCTTAGGATTACCCCGTTGCAACTGGGCAACTGGTGTAAATACTGAGGCAAAAAGTTGTTTTAGCATAGGACTATAAGGTAATATATACCTATCTTGTAGTGTATAGCATCTAAGCCTGGGTACTTGAGATGTTTTTACTCAAGGTACTACTTATTTTACGGGCTTATGTTGCATGATTGATATATAACTGCATTTGCGATTTATTGGATCTTATTGGATTTTTGATTGGCTAGGTTGGTACATGAAATTAGAATTTGATGTACAATGGCATGATTGTCACATTGAGTTCTTTTCTTGATGTTACTAATCTAGAGGTAGATAGGATTCGTGTAAGGGAGAGACGTGCTCTCAGAAGTTTCAAACAACAACGAAAGCTCATGAAGAGAAGGAAGTCAAGATGATCGAAGTAAATGAAGCTACACGTGGGGATGGACCACAACTCATATCATATTTGGATTCGGAGGTCAACAATATCAGAACATGGAAGAATGGAGGAACTACGAAAGTTCAAGGAAGAGTACCATTACCATTGGGAGAAAGGTTAATCAACAATGATGACAAGAAAGCTACATGAGAAATTCTACTGAGACTTATCCAAGGATGACGATTATTGAGTGAAGAACATCGAGCGGGAAATTGAAAGACGCTGGATTAAGAAGCCACAATATGTAGTCATATATTGTTGGGAGTGGTTGCAACTTGGTGGAAGAAGTGGTGTTGGAGGAATCATAAGGCACAACGGATATTGGAGAAAGTTCGAGAAAAAGTTGTATAGGACTTATATGTCTAAAAGAGCCATGAAGTTGATGGTAGAAGGGTATGAAGCTACAGTCCGATACTTAGCGGACAACAACAAAGTCTGATATTCAAGCAAGGCAAGATAGAAGTATCATCGAGATCAAGGGATATGACTTCAAGGTCCAACGTTCCAAAGGACATGCATCAGGACCATGGGAAATGAGTTCCTGGATTGTCGAGAGACCAAGGAGTTAGTTATTTGGTATGTTGCCAACAGAGACATGTGTTGTCGAGATATAATGAAGTCACCGTCTATACGGGGTAACTATCGAGAAGGATGAATTGCCATAGGAGTGACATCCAAGATCCAATGACTCAGATGGAGGTTGAACCAATAAAAGATTGAAGAGTCACGTCGTCTGATCACTCAAAAGAAAGGAACCAGTTCCAGCAACAGACAGATGAAAGAGTTGTATATCAGATGAATTTGGACTAGATGACCAACAACCCGTTCTAAATTAGAGTTAAGTTATCACCAATTGCAACTAGTTTTGCAATAGTCTTTTCTCAAGACCCTAGGTGAGACAACTGGAATGCTAGTCCGAGTGAATTATCAATGTACCGGGAGATCTTATTGGTTGTTCACAGTGGTGGACTTACCAATTGTTCTTCGGGAAGCTATTGGATGTAGGAATGATATCTCTGAACCGGAGAATGTCTTGGGAATCACAACCTGGTGATAGTACCTGGTGTTCTTCGAGAGACCATAGGTATACAGGTTGGAAGTTTGAGCACAAAGGGCATAGAGAGAGCAGCTCTATTCAGCAGAAAAAATCTAGTTGTTATTTAAGACTGAATGTATACAACTAGATGAAGATCGACTAACAAAAGGTCAGATGAAAGGAAGCGCCCTAGCAAATTCTAAGGGGAAGAGTATGTAATACCGTAGTTCAGAGAGTAGAAAGGGGCTTAAAAAAAATAGTATGTGCATTTGCATAGCATGCATCTAAAAATCCGGGGTGAATAAAAAACTTTTTCGACGGAGTCATAGAGTGATCGACCAACACTCAAAAGACTAGTTGAGAATGTACGTATATGAGCATATGAGAACCAAATATCCTAAGTGAATATCTTATTAACTTATCATCTTAAGTCATTATTTCATAAGCACTACATACCTCTAATACAAATTGAACATTCAGCAACTAAAGTATCTTTAGATACAACTAATGAAATAATAACAAGATACAATCTTTATAAGAGGAATTGGATTGAAAGCTAGGTAAAATCCATCATTTATGGAGTAAGTACAAATCTTAAAGGAAAGATAAATGAGAAGTTCAAGGAAGGATAATAAAAGCCTAAACTAGATCTTAATCTAGATCTTCTTACTTTATCTAGACCATCTTATATTCTTATCTCCCAATCTTCTCGAAGTTATTCTGCAAGAGGAGCAAATCACAAGAAAGAGGAACTACGACAAGAAGATTTTCAGAAGGATTCTTTCGGTTGTTCTAGAAGCGCTAAGTCAATCTATCAGGGAGAATTTGGAAACTCTTATGTCAGAATGTATTCTTATTAATTTCTCTAGAAATAGTGTGATATTTCAAGGTTCGTGTTATATAGAAGTAGTTTGGTAACAAGCCTAATTACCTTGTTAACAAATCACTTTTGTATGCTCAAACAATTGAGTATCATATGCAAATAAACAGAAGATCAGATAATCCAGTGCATCTCAGCCTCTTGTATATGAAAAGCAATTTGGAGACAAGCTTTGCAACCTTGTTAACAAATTCTTCCTATATGCATAGGGCGATTTGATGTGGTAAAATACACACACATTCTTCTATAACCAACTTAGTTAAAGCTTCGCTAGGATTTAACGGGATGTCTTCACCACAAGGGTGAGGCAAGTGATATTGGATACTAGATACATAATTTTAACAACTTGCCTTAAGACTTGGTATTGACTAGAAGGATCAATATCAAAGTAAAGACTACAATGGACTATGGATCATTTGGATCACCTAGATTCAAGTAGGAAATATGATAAGATACAACCATGATCCATACAAGGGAAAGAATAGCGAGGAGGAAATAATAAACCACATTACAACTTAGGCAACATATTCAACTTTCTAAGTAAGCAAGCTATATGGAGAATTATGGTGTTTCTCCAGGGATATGAGTTTCAAGGAGGGAGTAAAGTCAATTCATAAAGCCAGTAACTCTCACATTTAGGTACACACGCCATAACTTCGGGACGAAGTTCTTGTTAAGGGGGAAAGACTGTAATACCCCAGCGTTTAGGAGTTATCGGAGGGCAGAAATATGAATTCGTGTATCTACATGCATGTATTTGAAAATCCGAATAAATTTTTCGCAAAATAAAACTTATGTTGGAATCAAGTTAAGTCTTAGATGTTAGTGTTGTGCAACTATAGAATGGAACTAGATAAATTTTAACATGACCTTTATGTGTTTTGCTTGTGTTGAGATTTGAACTTCAAATTCAAATAATTGAATTTGAAATTGAATTCAAATAAATTGCAATAAGTAAATAAAACAATCAAATAATGATTGAAATAATGTAAAACATCAAAACTATTTATTACATTTTATGAAACTAAATCTATACAAGATCTTTATAAATTATGAACTATAGACAAAGAAAAATTTACTTTATTGATATAATTACAGAAGTACATTGTCTTTACAATAAATATTACAACTTATTGAATTCTTGCAAAGACAAACAAATAACTTTATTGAATAATTACAATAATACATTGTCTTTAAAATTGAATTACAACAAATTGAAATACAAAAAGGAATATTACAATTGTTCCTAAACTAAAATGTCTTGTAGTTTTTTCCCTTCTTTTTGATCTTTAATCCAATATTGTTTTCCTGCAAAACAAATGAAAAACAAAGACATAATACAAAGAGGGGTTAGGGGTTAGTTTAACTCTCAGTTTAGCAATGAAATGCATTGCTAATTACATCCTTGAGTATAATTAAGGGACGAAGTATAGTATCTGTTCTTAATCCACAAATTTTAGCCTCAGATCAACCTCATTGGCTGGGCAGCAACAAAATCCACTTGGCAAGTAAAAAGAATGCACAACCTAGGGATAATACCAACCAGCCGAAGCTCCAGGTTAACAGAACCTGGGAGCCAAGCAAGCAAGCAGCACACTCACTTCCCACATTCGGTGCTGTCACCAGCACAGAGAAGCACGCCAGGGAAGGATAAGAGCAAAGCCAGCCGTAGCAAATAGGGAACACACCACTGATTTCACTCACAACACTCACATCTCGAGTTCATCACTGCACAGCACATAGTTCATCCCAAACCACAAATCCATCCAATAATCCACCACTGGATCCTTGCTAAAAGCAAGAACAAGACGGATAGAAGCACAAGGCCCAGCAGGAGCAAGGTGAGGAGGCCAGAAGCTAGAGGGAAGCTGTCTGGAGCAGGAGGAGCAGGCCAATACACTGAACAAGAGGAGAACCACAAGATCTGTAGATCAAGCATCCAGAAGAGCCACAAGCCACAAGCAACAATCACCACTAGCTCACATCAGCAGGTTAAAATCTTTAAACCTTAGCAAGGGTGTGCTAGATAAATAGGAGGTGAGCTAGGATCGTTTCCTCAGTCCAGCATAGTAATGCTATGCTAAATCATCCCAGGAAATTAAATAAAACAGCAAGTATCTGTTCTTATAATAAAACTGAGCCTCAGCCTGTGCATCATTGGCAGGGGCATACTCCACAAATTTTAGCAAAGGCTCTCAAGCAATATTGCTTGAATACATGTTCTAAGTGAAGCACAAGTCCAACAAACAGATGCTGGGCACAACTTCCACAAGGGAAGAAGCACCACAAGCACATCTGTGCCCTAAAGCCAGAGCACTGAGAAATAAACAAACTCATTAAGTAAAAATCATCAGCTAGTTCTGTGTAACTCAAACGAGGCGTCACAGCATGCAGAGCTAAATTAAACTTAGCCACAGAAATTATTCTACACCCAGGGAAGAGCACAACCACAACACACCATGGAGGCACATCTCTGAACCCTAGGGTTCAGAGTAGCACGCACAACAAATCCACACTGCCAGATCATGTACCATGATCTACTACTCACTAGCAGTAGCCAGGAACTGAAACATGCTACAGATTCACTGCAAGGAAATAAACATCTAAGTCATCAGCCAAGCAAGGCCACAAGTTCAATCCCATGAGTTCTTGAATTAAAATACATGTCATGGTATCAGTTATATGATAAATCATCCTCAGTTAACACCGACAGTGAGGAGCGCTTCAAGCACATCACAAGTACTGCAACAGTTACTCACCTGGACGAACTGAAGTAGCAGCACAACTCCTTGAACATCTAGGAACCTATCTGAACTGTATCCTAAGCCTAGAATCAGAGTATTCCAGTGAGCAGAAGAGAGGAGAATAGGAGCATACCTGTCGTGCGGCACACAAGCATCACGGCGTGACGAGGCAGGGCCCGTGCTGCCGTGGTGGAGTGCACCGCGAGACGACAAACACCATCTTCACCGCATCGTTCCACACCACCAGTTGCCGAAGGAGAATGCCGGGGTTGCAGCCACGTACCGCCGTCCCGCTGGCATCAGTGTGGAGACGAGGTTGAGCAGATGGTCGAGCAGCGGCTCGAGGTGGAGGTCCGGGTTGACTGGAGCTGTACACCATGGGGGCATGTTCGAGCAGGAGCTCGACGAGGCGACCATGGGCGGCGAGGGGGCGCACGGCGCACCAGGAGGCGCGGGTGTAAGGCAGTCGCGTTGGAGAAGGAGGTTGGAGGTTGAGCAGCGTTGGTGGCCAAGCTAGGGTTAGCCGCAGAGCCGGGGCGGAGGCGAATCGACTGGGCGGAGGTGCAGAATCGGTGGAGAAGAGAAGAGCAGAGCAGCGCCAGAAGGCAGCAGCGTCGGAGCCGGCCGGCAGCGACCAGGGCGACGGCGGCGGCGTCCGCACGCGAGCTAGAGGAGAAGGGGATCGAGAACGAGGACCGTGTGCGTGCGTACAGGATAGGCATCGTATGTGAGGATTTGTGTACGTGATCCACATGGGCTTGGCCCAATGACATTTAGCTAGTGTACGTAGGTACTAGTAGGCTCACTCGTTTTTCTTTTATATAAAAAAAATACATAAATATCATTTTCTTTTGTTCCTATTTTACTGATTGTAAATAGTTAATCAAGAATTATAAATATATTCATAATTATAACAACACTAGAATTCAAATACTGAATTATGTAAGAAGTACAAAAATTATTTTCATGGTATTTGATTTAACATGTCTAAAATCCAATAAGTCTTGATAAATAAAATGTTGAAATGGAGTAAGTAATATTTTTTATAACTAATCACTTAAAATTGAGGAAAATAAATGGAATAATTACTTCATGATTTTATAAGATGTTTTCATAAAATCGTTGAAATTAAGGATTATTTTAAAACCAAAACCTTGAAGGTATCAAATAAAATAAACGATATTTTCTATAAGGAGTAATTATGAAGAACTCTTAAATATTTCAAATTAAATATAAAACATCAATAATCAATATTCTACTATTAAAACTCTTAAGTAACTCTAAATATTAAAATAAATCCAACACTCTAACAATTATTATTTAGATTATTCAATTTCACTTAAGTATTATTATTGAATAAGATAATACCTTGTTAATTAAATAAGTGATACACACCTAATGCCCAAAGACATAATACCCTAAAATGATTTAAGAATCAAGTAAATCATAAAACTCTATGGAATCACTAATCTAATCTCTATATCAACTCATAAGTGATGAAATCATCACCAAAAGTGAAGGAAACACTCCTAAGTCCAGAAAATACGAAGTTATAGAAGTATCGCTTCAGACAAATCTTATTTGTTTAAGTTGGGGTATTTTTGGGACAATGACGATGCATCTCATACTTATGCATAATAGCATATTGCTTCTTCAAACATTAGTCCTTACCGGACCAATGACGTTTTTTTCCAGATTTTGGAGTCTTTATTGTATCGAAGACATTGGCTGCATGCAGTTAAAAAGGCAAGTTCACTCTTGCTCATGTCCTACTTGATTATGTTTATCAAAGTAAATGAAAAATACTATGGTTTATCATTGCATGAAAAAGAAAAAAAACTATCTTCGAATGATGTGAATTGCTATATATATATTGTTGGCTGGCAGATGGAACCATGGAATGATGTGGTTGGTGGAGGTTCCATTTGCACGGGAAAGTATTACCTAGGACTTAAGAACCAATGCCGTCAGCGTTCTTGCGCCGAAAATGAAGCGTTAACCATGAGACTTGGAATGGGACGGGAAAGTCATCTGTGATCTTTTCCCTTTCGCATGTCAACGGGCAGCCAGAGCCGTACGCTGTAGATCTAGTGCGACTACATGCACATGGGTGGGACCCCTTAATGCCCACGGACTCTGGTGTCTATGATGGTCTGCAAGGGGATGCCTAGGTATCTACCGTAAGGGGTAGAGCCAGGGGTGATTCTGCTATGCATGAATTGGGTGGGCATGCGGGGTTGTTGGAAAAGCACGGCGAATGGCTTGGATCAACGACTGGGCCCCACACCAAAGGAAGTGTGGACGGGAAAGACTCGCCCGGTTGTGCAACAAGGCGTTGATCTCTTATGGGTAAAGTAACGCACCTCTGCAGAGTGTAAAAATGTGACATGTTACTCCACGTTCCAGGAAGGAACGGCGAACGCTGCAGGAAAGGAGGCTCCTCAAGGCCCTAGCACCTGTGAATCGATGACGGGCATAGTTTTCTGAAGATAAAATGAATCTTTTCCTAAAAATGTTTTACAAAGATATGCATGTTCATCCATGACCTTTTGGTATGGATGGTAGCTAGTGCATAAAACACCTTATTCCTGTTATATGAACTTGCTGAGTAACGCTCGTGTTGCTCACCCTTTCCTCTGTTGACCCCTGCTTAGATTATTGGAGTTAGCCGAGGAAGGACAGGAATACATCACGATGTTGGTGAGGTCTTCGACAAGGAGTCAAATCAACCTGGTGGAGTCTGCCGACGGATGAGTGGCGACAACACTTCAATGGTGGACCGTCGACGGCAATGCTTACGGACAAGACGTCTATTCTTGGAAGGAGAAGCACAACGCTAGACAAGGAGATTCCAGATGAATAGTTAGGGTGTGAGAACAGTAGTTGTGGATTAGGAGTTTAAGTAGAGCTGGTATCCAGCTTAGTACTACGACTTGGATCTTTTTGAGAGTTTCATTTGCACGAGACCTACTTCTGTTTGTAAAGGAGGTTCTCGAGATTTTGTATTGATTAGTGTTGTAATCCTATAGTGTTACCTTGGACCGACTATGTTTCTGTTGTACTACTCTGAAGGATGTAATATTTACGGATTGGTCCTTCCGTGAGTATTATGTCAACGACTTGTACACTACAACATGCAGTGGTGTGCTGGGTCACTACAGGTGGTATCAGAGCGAACGACCTTAGGATTAAAACCCTTTTAGGAGACTTGTAGGTTGGTAAGACTATAGGGAGTTATTATATTTAACTAAAACTCTATATTTCTACAATTATGAGGGTTATTCACCTGAGAATAATATTGTCATACTTGTATACACATTTCCTTACCCGACTGGAGTAGATATTCTTATTTACTATTCTATAGGTATAATATTCATCTACCTTATTTAATTTTCAACTTGGTATTACCAGTTAAGACTGTCTTGTACCAGTTGATACACCAAATGGATTACATCCACGTCAGTGTTACTTATATGGTATCATTAATAGCCTATCCTATGAAGTAGAACCCTATCATAAGTTCGTGATGGAGGAAGTCAGAAGATGTTTGATGATAGTGGTAAATCATCGACATTCAACTATGAAAAGTATGCCAATACCCTAAGGATGTAGTTCAAAGGGGATTCGCCTGAGTATAGTATAAGGTGTTAAGAAAATTAGGAGATGGCATAAACAATGACGGAAGCTACACTACTACCTCTGATGTATCATGAGTAACTACATGAAGGATCTGGATATTCACAAATAGATGTTCTAGCCAGACGGAAGATCCAAGCTACATGGAGTTTAGTTCCATAGGAAACAAAGCCTTACCACAACTACTCTTTGAGTACTTTGTCTTAGGATTACCCCGTTGCAACTGGGCAACTGGTGTAAATACTGAGGCAAAAGTTGTTTTAGCATAGGACTATAAGGTAATATATACCTATCTTGTAGTGTATAGCATCTAAGCCTGGGTACTTGAGATGTTTTTACTCAAGGTACTACTTATTTTACGGGCTTATGTTGCATGATTGATATATAACTGCATTTGCGATTTATTGGATCTTATTGGATTTTTGATTGGCTAGGTTGGTACATGAAATTAGAATTTGATGTACAATGGCATGATTGTCACATTGAGTTCTTTTCTTGATGTTACTAATCTAGAGGTAGATAGGATTCGTGTAAGGGAGAGACGTGCTCTCAGAAGTTTCAAACAACAACGAAAGCTCATGAAGAGAAGGAAGTCAAGATGATCGAAGTAAATGAAGCTACACGTGGGGATGGACCACAACTCATATCATATTTGGATTCGGAGGTCAACAATATCAGAACATGGAAGAATGGAGGAACTACGAAAGTTCAAGGAAGAGTACCATTACCATTGGGAGAAAGGTTAATCAACAATGATGACAAGAAAGCTACATGAGAAATTCTACTGAGACTTATCCAAGGATGACGATTATTGAGTGAAGAACATCGAGCGGGAAATTGAAAGACGCTGGATTAAGAAGCCACAATATGTAGTCATATATTGTTGGGAGTGGTTGCAACTTGGTGGAAGAAGTGGTGTTGGAGGAATCATAAGGCACAACGGATATTGGAGAAAGTTCGAGAAAAAGTTGTATAGGACTTATATGTCTAAAAGAGCCATGAAGTTGATGGTAGAAGGGTATGAAGCTACAGTCCGATACTTAGCGGACAACAACAAAGTCTGATATTCAAGCAAGGCAAGATAGAAGTATCATCGAGATCAAGGGATATGACTTCAAGGTCCAACGTTCCAAAGGACATGCATCAGGACCATGGGAAATGAGTTCCTGGATTGTCGAGAGACCAAGGAGTTAGTTATTTGGTATGTTGCCAACAGAGACATGTGTTGTCGAGATATAATGAAGTCACCGTCTATACGGGGTAACTATCGAGAAGGATGAATTGCCATAGGAGTGACATCCAAGATCCAATGACTCAGATGGAGGTTGAACCAATAAAAGATTGAAGAGTCACGTCGTCTGATCACTCAAAAGAAAGGAACCAGTTCCAGCAACAGACAGATGAAAGAGTTGTATATCAGATGAATTTGGACTAGATGACCAACAACCCGTTCTAAATTAGAGTTAAGTTATCACCAATTGCAACTAGTTTTGCAATAGTCTTTTCTCAAGACCCTAGGTGAGACAACTGGAATGCTAGTCCGAGTGAATTATCAATGTACCGGGAGATCTTATTGGTTGTTCACAGTGGTGGACTTACCAATTGTTCTTCGGGAAGCTATTGGATGTAGGAATGATATCTCTGAACCGGAGAATGTCTTGGGAATCACAACCTGGTGATAGTACCTGGTGTTCTTCGAGAGACCATAGGTATACAGGTTGGAAGTTTGAGCACAAAGGGCATAGAGAGAGCAGCTCTATTCAGCAGAAAAAATCTAGTTGTTATTTAAGACTGAATGTATACAACTAGATGAAGATCGACTAACAAAAGGTCAGATGAAAGGAAGCGCCCTAGCAAATTCTAAGGGGAAGAGTATGTAATACCGTAGTTCAGAGAGTAGAAAGGGGCTTAAAAAAAATAGTATGTGCATTTGCATAGCATGCATCTAAAAATCCGGGGTGAATAAAAAACTTTTTCGACGGAGTCATAGAGTGATCGACCAACACTCAAAAGACTAGTTGAGAATGTACGTATATGAGCATATGAGAACCAAATATCCTAAGTGAATATCTTATTAACTTATCATCTTAAGTCATTATTTCATAAGCACTACATACCTCTAATACAAATTGAACATTCAGCAACTAAAGTATCTTTAGATACAACTAATGAAATAATAACAAGATACAATCTTTATAAGAGGAATTGGATTGAAAGCTAGGTAAAATCCATCATTTATGGAGTAAGTACAAATCTTAAAGGAAAGATAAATGAGAAGTTCAAGGAAGGATAATAAAAGCCTAAACTAGATCTTAATCTAGATCTTCTTACTTTATCTAGACCATCTTATATTCTTATCTCCCAATCTTCTCGAAGTTATTCTGCAAGAGGAGCAAATCACAAGAAAGAGGAACTACGACAAGAAGATTTTCAGAAGGATTCTTTCGGTTGTTCTAGAAGCGCTAAGTCAATCTATCAGGGAGAATTTGGAAACTCTTATGTCAGAATGTATTCTTATTAATTTCTCTAGAAATAGTGTGATATTTCAAGGTTCGTGTTATATAGAAGTAGTTTGGTAACAAGCCTAATTACCTTGTTAACAAATCACTTTTGTATGCTCAAACAATTGAGTATCATATGCAAATAAACAGAAGATCAGATAATCCAGTGCATCTCAGCCTCTTGTATATGAAAAGCAATTTGGAGACAAGCTTTGCAACCTTGTTAACAAATTCTTCCTATATGCATAGGGCGATTTGATGTGGTAAAATACACACACATTCTTCTATAACCAACTTAGTTAAAGCTTCGCTAGGATTTAACGGGATGTCTTCACCACAAGGGTGAGGCAAGTGATATTGGATACTAGATACATAATTTTAACAACTTGCCTTAAGACTTGGTATTGACTAGAAGGATCAATATCAAAGTAAAGACTACAATGGACTATGGATCATTTGGATCACCTAGATTCAAGTAGGAAATATGATAAGATACAACCATGATCCATACAAGGGAAAGAATAGCGAGGAGGAAATAATAAACCACATTACAACTTAGGCAACATATTCAACTTTCTAAGTAAGCAAGCTATATGGAGAATTATGGTGTTTCTCCAGGGATATGAGTTTCAAGGAGGGAGTAAAGTCAATTCATAAAGCCAGTAACTCTCACATTTAGGTACACACGCCATAACTTCGGGACGAAGTTCTTGTTAAGGGGGAAAGACTGTAATACCCCAGCGTTTAGGAGTTATCGGAGGGCAGAAATATGAATTCGTGTATCTACATGCATGTATTTGAAAATCCGAATAAATTTTTCGCAAAATAAAACTTATGTTGGAATCAAGTTAAGTCTTAGATGTTAGTGTTGTGCAACTATAGAATGGAACTAGATAAATTTTAACATGACCTTTATGTGTTTTGCTTGTGTTGAGATTTGAACTTCAAATTCAAATAATTGAATTTGAAATTGAATTCAAATAAATTGCAATAAGTAAATAAAACAATCAAATAATGATTGAAATAATGTAAAACATCAAAACTATTTATTACATTTTATGAAACTAAATCTATACAAGATCTTTATAAATTATGAACTATAGACAAAGAAAAATTTACTTTATTGATATAATTACAGAAGTACATTGTCTTTACAATAAATATTACAACTTATTGAATTCTTGCAAAGACAAACAAATAACTTTATTGAATAATTACAATAATACATTGTCTTTAAAATTGAATTACAACAAATTGAAATACAAAAAGGAATATTACAATTGTTCCTAAACTAAAATGTCTTGTAGTTTTTTCCCTTCTTTTTGATCTTTAATCCAATATTGTTTTCCTGCAAAACAAATGAAAAACAAAGACATAATACAAAGAGGGGTTAGGGGTTAGTTTAACTCTCAGTTTAGCAATGAAATGCATTGCTAATTACATCCTTGAGTATAATTAAGGGACGAAGTATAGTATCTGTTCTTAATCCACAAATTTTAGCCTCAGATCAACCTCATTGGCTGGGCAGCAACAAAATCCACTTGGCAAGTAAAAAGAATGCACAACCTAGGGATAATACCAACCAGCCGAAGCTCCAGGTTAACAGAACCTGGGAGCCAAGCAAGCAAGCAGCACACTCACTTCCCACATTCGGTGCTGTCACCAGCACAGAGAAGCACGCCAGGGAAGGATAAGAGCAAAGCCAGCCGTAGCAAATAGGGAACACACCACTGATTTCACTCACAACACTCACATCTCGAGTTCATCACTGCACAGCACATAGTTCATCCCAAACCACAAATCCATCCAATAATCCACCACTGGATCCTTGCTAAAAGCAAGAACAAGACGGATAGAAGCACAAGGCCCAGCAGGAGCAAGGTGAGGAGGCCAGAAGCTAGAGGGAAGCTGTCTGGAGCAGGAGGAGCAGGCCAATACACTGAACAAGAGGAGAACCACAAGATCTGTAGATCAAGCATCCAGAAGAGCCACAAGCCACAAGCAACAATCACCACTAGCTCACATCAGCAGGTTAAAATCTTTAAACCTTAGCAAGGGTGTGCTAGATAAATAGGAGGTGAGCTAGGATCGTTTCCTCAGTCCAGCATAGTAATGCTATGCTAAATCATCCCAGGAAATTAAATAAAACAGCAAGTATCTGTTCTTATAATAAAACTGAGCCTCAGCCTGTGCATCATTGGCAGGGGCATACTCCACAAATTTTAGCAAAGGCTCTCAAGCAATATTGCTTGAATACATGTTCTAAGTGAAGCACAAGTCCAACAAACAGATGCTGGGCACAACTTCCACAAGGGAAGAAGCACCACAAGCACATCTGTGCCCTAAAGCCAGAGCACTGAGAAATAAACAAACTCATTAAGTAAAAATCATCAGCTAGTTCTGTGTAACTCAAACGAGGCGTCACAGCATGCAGAGCTAAATTAAACTTAGCCACAGAAATTATTCTACACCCAGGGAAGAGCACAACCACAACACACCATGGAGGCACATCTCTGAACCCTAGGGTTCAGAGTAGCACGCACAACAAATCCACACTGCCAGATCATGTACCATGATCTACTACTCACTAGCAGTAGCCAGGAACTGAAACATGCTACAGATTCACTGCAAGGAAATAAACATCTAAGTCATCAGCCAAGCAAGGCCACAAGTTCAATCCCATGAGTTCTTGAATTAAAATACATGTCATGGTATCAGTTATATGATAAATCATCCTCAGTTAACACCGACAGTGAGGAGCGCTTCAAGCACATCACAAGTACTGCAACAGTTACTCACCTGGACGAACTGAAGTAGCAGCACAACTCCTTGAACATCTAGGAACCTATCTGAACTGTATCCTAAGCCTAGAATCAGAGTATTCCAGTGAGCAGAAGAGAGGAGAATAGGAGCATACCTGTCGTGCGGCACACAAGCATCACGGCGTGACGAGGCAGGGCCCGTGCTGCCGTGGTGGAGTGCACCGCGAGACGACAAACACCATCTTCACCGCATCGTTCCACACCACCAGTTGCCGAAGGAGAATGCCGGGGTTGCAGCCACGTACCGCCGTCCCGCTGGCATCAGTGTGGAGACGAGGTTGAGCAGATGGTCGAGCAGCGGCTCGAGGCGGAGGTCCGGGTTGACTGGAGCTGTACACCATGGGGGCATGTTCGAGCAGGAGCTCGACGAGGCGACCATGGGCGGCGAGGGGGCGCACGGCGCACCAGGAGGCGCGGGTGTAAGGCAGTCGCGTTGGAGAAGGAGGTTGGAGGTTGAGCAGCGTTGGTGGCCAAGCTAGGGTTAGCCGCAGAGCCGGGGCGGAGGCGAATCGACTGGGCGGAGGTGCAGAATCGGTGGAGAAGAGAAGAGCAGAGCAGCGCCAGAAGGCAGCAGCGTCGGAGCCGGCCGGCAGCGACCAGGGCGACGGCGGCGGCGTCCGCACGCGAGCTAGAGGAGAAGGGGATCGAGAACGAGGACCGTGTGCGTGCGTACAGGATAGGCATCGTATGTGAGGATTTGTGTACGTGATCCACATGGGCTTGGCCCAATGACATTTAGCTAGTGTACGTAGGTACTAGTAGGCTCACTCGTTTTTCTTTTATATAAAAAAAATACATAAATATCATTTTCTTTTGTTCCTATTTTACTGATTGTAAATAGTTAATCAAGAATTATAAATATATTCATAATTATAACAACACTAGAATTCAAATACTGAATTATGTAAGAAGTACAAAAATTATTTTCATGGTATTTGATTTAACATGTCTAAAATCCAATAAGTCTTGATAAATAAAATGTTGAAATGGAGTAAGTAATATTTTTTATAACTAATCACTTAAAATTGAGGAAAATAAATGGAATAATTACTTCATGATTTTATAAGATGTTTTCATAAAATCGTTGAAATTAAGGATTATTTTAAAACCAAAACCTTGAAGGTATCAAATAAAATAAACGATATTTTCTATAAGGAGTAATTATGAAGAACTCTTAAATATTTCAAATTAAATATAAAACATCAATAATCAATATTCTACTATTAAAACTCTTAAGTAACTCTAAATATTAAAATAAATCCAACACTCTAACAATTATTATTTAGATTATTCAATTTCACTTAAGTATTATTATTGAATAAGATAATACCTTGTTAATTAAATAAGTGATACACACCTAATGCCCAAAGACATAATACCCTAAAATGATTTAAGAATCAAGTAAATCATAAAACTCTATGGAATCACTAATCTAATCTCTATATCAACTCATAAGTGATGAAATCATCACCAAAAGTGAAGGAAACACTCCTAAGTCCAGAAAATACGAAGTTATAGAAGTATCGCTTCAGACAAATCTTATTTGTTTAAGTTGGGGTATTTTTGGGACAATGACGATGCATCTCATACTTATGCATAATAGCATATTGCTTCTTCAAACATTAGTCCTTACCGGACCAATGACGTTTTTTTCCAGATTTTGGAGTCTTTATTGTATCGAAGACATTGGCTGCATGCAGTTAAAAAGGCAAGTTCACTCTTGCTCATGTCCTACTTGATTATGTTTATCAAAGTAAATGAAAAATACTATGGTTTATCATTGCATGAAAAAGAAAAAAAAACTATCTTCGAATGATGTGAATTGCTATATATATATTGTTGGCTGGCAGATGGAACCATGGAATGATGTGGTTGGTGGAGGTTCCATTTGCACGGGAAAGTATTACCTAGGACTTAAGAACCAATGCCGTCAGCGTTCTTGCGCCGAAAATGAAGCGTTAACCATGAGACTTGGAATGGGACGGGAAAGTCATCTGTGATCTTTTCCCTTTCGCATGTCAACGGGCAGCCAGAGCCGTACGCTGTAGATCTAGTGCGACTACATGCACATGGGTGGGACCCCTTAATGCCCACGGACTCTGGTGTCTATGATGGTCTGCAAGGGGATGCCTAGGTATCTACCGTAAGGGGTAGAGCCAGGGGTGATTCTGCTATGCATGAATTGGGTGGGCATGCGGGGTTGTTGGAAAAGCACGGCGAATGGCTTGGATCAACGACTGGGCCCCACACCAAAGGAAGTGTGGACGGGAAAGACTCGCCCGGTTGTGCAACAAGGCGTTGATCTCTTATGGGTAAAGTAACGCACCTCTGCAGAGTGTAAAAATGTGACATGTTACTCCACGTTCCAGGAAGGAACGGCGAACGCTGCAGGAAAGGAGGCTCCTCAAGGCCCTAGCACCTGTGAATCGATGACGGGCATAGTTTTCTGAAGATAAAATGAATCTTTTCCTAAAAATGTTTTACAAAGATATGCATGTTCATCCATGACCTTTTGGTATGGATGGTAGCTAGTGCATAAAACACCTTATTCCTGTTATATGAACTTGCTGAGTAACGCTCGTGTTGCTCACCCTTTCCTCTGTTGACCCCCTGCTTAGATTATTGGAGTTAGCCGAGGAAGGACAGGAATACATCACGATGTTGGTGAGGTCTTCGACAAGGAGTCAAATCAACCTGGTGGAGTCTGCCGACGGATGAGTGGCGACAACACTTCAATGGTGGACCGTCGACGGCAATGCTTACGGACAAGACGTCTATTCTTGGAAGGAGAAGCACAACGCTAGACAAGGAGATTCCAGATGAATAGTTAGGGTGTGAGAACAGTAGTTGTGGATTAGGAGTTTAAGTAGAGCTGGTATCCAGCTTAGTACTACGACTTGGATCTTTTTGAGAGTTTCATTTGCACGAGACCTACTTCTGTTTGTAAAGGAGGTTCTCGAGATTTTGTATTGATTAGTGTTGTAATCCTATAGTGTTACCTTGGACCGACTATGTTTCTGTTGTACTACTCTGAAGGATGTAATATTTACGGATTGGTCCTTCCGTGAGTATTATGTCAACGACTTGTACACTACAACATGCAGTGGTGTGCTGGGTCACTACAATAGGCCGCGCGCCGTGGGCCACTCATTCTCCTGGTGGAAGAGACCGACGGCGAGGTCCGGGAAGAAGCGGCCTAGCGGTGGCAGAGAGCGGCAGATTATGGCGGCGCTCGTGCCCACAACGCGCTCCCAGCGCCGGCACGTGGCGGGCGCCATTGTGCCGCCGCTGCTCTCGCGATGCTGACGATCTTTCTTGATCCCGTGGTCCTTCGCCTTGCGGTTGTACGGTGCATCGGCAGCCGCAGAACGACGGAGGTTGCCTTGTCCAGTGCGCGGCGGCGGCGGCATCACGGGCTCACGGCTCGGTCGTGTCGAGATGGGTCGATGGTAGCTGTTTCGCTGATGTGTAGATCGATTCGGGAGGATGGAATTTATCGATCAATCGACATTGCCAGGTTCCTAATGCTAGACACGTAAACTCTCCTCCCGAAAGGCCGAAAACGGCCTTGTTTGGTGGAAGTGTTTTGTGGTGTGTTCTGGGTATTATCCCTGTGGTTTGGATTAAAACATCCACCACACCCAAACGCCCCGTCCAATCCCCTTCACCAATCACCACAAATACCCTCACCAACTCACGTCGTTTGGCACATAGAGTTAGCCACAAGGTGTGCAATAAATAAAACTATGAACTTCTCATAACACTTGAGTAGGGACTGGGCGTTGGCGCAGTGATGGGTGCTGCGAGTGCGCACCCCACCGGCCGGAGTTTGATCCGCAGGGATCGCATTTCTGGTTCCCTTTGCTTTCTAAAAAGCAGGGCTTTCAGGCCTATTTTTAGAGATAACACTTGAGCACATAGTTTTTTTTGACTTGTTGAGCACATAGTTTTAGCGGCACTCTAAATTCAAAGTATGTCATCAATAAAACCCTGATCTTTCGACATCACTTGAGCACGGAGTTTAAACAGTACTTTATCGGCAAGTTTATCTTTTCAAGTAGCATTACAAGAACAAAAACATCTCAGCTTTTATCACAAAAACGTTCGGATCATGAACTATAAGATCTCAAGCATCATTACATGACCAGAACAAATCATCGGTTCAAAAGATGTTTTTTATCAAGAAAGAAGCATATCTCACACAACATTACAGGAACAAGATAATTGCGATATTTTTTAAGTTTATGTTGTAGAAACCTCTACTAAACTAGACATGAGTACATATAGGACCTATTTATTACATATTAAGAAACTAGTATAACTGGGTTACCCAGGCTTCACAAAAATATTTGTGTTGGTTCGTTTTTAGTTGATGAAAATTTTAACATATATTTTAGTAAAGAAATATTATTATAAAAAATAATGGTACATTGCAAGAAAAGATGTCAGAAATGAATAATGAAGTTGTAGTTAGTAGCGTAAATACATGGTTAGTTCGACTATGTACAATGTGAAATATACAAGTTAAAACCAAGTTCTCAGGATTTTCAACGTATATTAATGATAATTAGTTACACATGTAAAAAAAGTTTAATGTAAATAAGCAGTTAAGCCAAAAAAGTGAGCGAATAGTCACCGATTTAGCTATTTCTTTCGTTGAGTTCTGGGGGCAAAACAAGAAGGAGACATATGTTTATTTCGTTGGAACATAAAATTACGCTCGCATAGAAACACATGTTCGGATCTTCGTGTCCGAAGCCGGGTAGAATTGGAACTGCCATGTTTGAATTGGAACTAGCCGTAGACCCCGAGCAGCCGACCTACTTGAGGAGCGTGGGAGGCGAATTGAGGATTGGGGATTGAGGCGAATTGAGGAAGGGAGGGCGCGAGAGGAAGAACGGAGAGCGTGAGAGGATTTGGGGGCTGAAGCGGTTCTTGCTCATGTTCTGTTGTTCCCCGCCAAAATTTGAGAACGAACCGTTTTATTTTGTTAGTAGATAGATGTTGAGGAGTAGGAACTGAAAGATGTGCGGAGTTCGTGACTGAATATTTGGTCACTGTTGTGTAAATCAGTAAAAATCACTGGATTTACTTGCAAATTTCCATGGATATTATTAATTTGGTTCGTGGTGGGGATTCTGAGGCGGCGCCTTGTGCCGTGGCAGCGGGGCCGGCGGCCGGTGGCGCCTCGCTGCGGCGAGCGTCGACTGTTCCCTCCCCCAGGTTGCGCCGCCACCGAGTTTCGCGGTAATCGCCGACGGCCCGCACAACCCTTCCCCTCCCTCTTCCTCCTCCGGCTGCTCTCAGGCCGCCTGCATTAGCGGCTGGGATGGTGCACCGGCACCGCGCACCGCTTGATTTCGTGGTGACTCCGTTTTGAGTTCGCCTTGGGACTTGGTTGGTTGCTCTGATCGAGGCGCGCTCGTAATCTGCTGATTTTGTGATTGCCTTAGTAGGTAAGTAGTCGTGCGAACTGCGAAGTGCGATTTGGTTACTGCCTCTGTGCTTGTAATTTGTTTGTAGGGTGCTGATCATGTTGTTAATTTCGTATCTGAGTTCGGCGATGCATTGTCTATGTGAGTATGGGATTGTTTATCTAAGGAGGATCAGACTAGATTTGATGCTATATTTTACATTGTGTTTTGTGATGATCGTTCCACTGTTTGGAACATTTTGCTGCTTCTACACTCTTGGTGAACAGAATTCAATTAATATGCACTGCTGAGTGCTAGGATAACTTAGCCATGCCATTGGTTTTAACGAGTCACGTGACGCCATTGTTTGTGTTGGGTTCAGGACACTTGATCGTGGATGTCTGGCTTCATGGATCCGTCCACATACTTTACCTCTGAAGATATGATTAAACATGCAGAGTCGTACTGTTTTAGATTGGTTTGATGAACTCCTATAATTTATCTAGACCATTTTGTCGAAAAGTTCTATTATCTCCACATACTTTCCAATAAAATCCTAAAACTTGCGACGTTAACCCTTCAAGTCTGGTAAGAAATAAATTCAGTGAATGAGACTGAAATGTCTATCTTAGGTTACAACTCAAGTCAGCTGAAAATATTAACTGTTGTGAAATACACATTATCAGAAACATTCTTGGTAAGCTAACTTCCGTAGCATTCTCTGAGTTGAGAGATATGTTATTTTTCTATATTTTGAAAGGACTTCACTGTGACCACAACTTCTTTCTAGCTGGAAAATTGTGCCCTTTCATGTAGTCAACTAACTATTGAACTTGATAGAAGTACATGTACATGTAACCATCATCATGCTGCATCATGCTGCCAAATTCATCTTATTGGACCTTAATTAGTTGTTATATCTATACTACTATTAAAAGAGCAAACTCGTGTTGATACATCAAATCTGAGCTCTTCAATATTTGGACAACGGTCCAGATCGATCCAATGTTTGACAACTCAACATAAATCCACTTTTACCTGTTTTACCCTCCCACCAAATCACATAATACTGCTAATGCCATCGTACCGGTTCGTTTTATTTCAACAAACCTTTCTATTTCGGCGAGACACGAGGCCCGCTCGCCTCCCCGACGGGAGCTCCCTCGCCATGCCTTGCCCGGAACGGCTCCCAACGATGTCCCCTTGCGATTACCGGCGTAGCTGGCCATTCCTTCCGCCCCAGCGAGCTCCACGCGCCGCCGCCACCCACGCATCTCCGCCGGCCAGCCCCAGCGAGCTCCACGCGCCGCCGCCACCCACGCATCTCTGCCGGCCATGGCGGACATGGTGGCAAGCGCGCGCAGATCCTATGCATCCGCATCGTGGCGACCCGCGTCGGAGGAATTAGCCGTCGAACTGGGAGGAGATGCGTGGGCGGCGGGCAGGCGACTCCAGGCGGCAGGCGGAGGTGATGCGAATCCGGGTGGTGGCGGCGAGATTCCTGGCGGCGGCGGATGGGCGTTCGATCCGGAGACGTTCGGGTGACGGAGACGGGTGTGGTGGAATACGGCCGGAATCGCGGCCCCGCGGCTGCGCCCGCCACCAGCGCATCTGCAATCTGCCATGTCTCCCCGCCTAGCTGAAAAGCAACACTCTGAAACTGGATGGTACTGCCTAGCGAAAAGCAACACTCGCTAATCTGAAACGTCGTGTAGCTCATGACTCAGTTTATACGATTACTAGCTAGCTGAACTATTTCATTTTGGTAACTTACTTTGCAATTTTTGTTTTGACCAATCTTGTTGTCGTTTAGCTTTTCTTATTTGTACAATTCATTTAGCAACTTTATGAACCATTTGATGAACAATTTATATTGTGATATAATAATTAAGGACTATTTAAGATTTATTTGTTTTAATTCATTTTAGATCAACTATCACCGCTCGCCTCGCCCTTTGACTGTCGCTCGATAGTGCATGCTGCTTCTCATGGTCCTTTCATTGTTTCTTTGTTATTTTCTGGATCATCAAATGTAGTTTTAAGAGAAAGGATAGTATCTTGGCAAACATCGCAAATCATTGGTTGATGACAAAGAAGGCAACTATTTCTATAGTGAGAAACAAAGCGAAAATTGTCAAGACACTTCGTACAAAAGGTACGAATGCTCAAAATGAAGTGCAGATTGTCCATCAGCCCCATGTCAACTCATTAGTAAAGAACTTCTTGTGGACTTCGTTATTTGTGAAATGACATGGTCACATGATTTTGTACTTTGATTTATGCAAAGATATACCTAAGACTTTGGACAAATATGCAGTACTAACGAACCACATACATGTATGAGTTGCACAACCTCTTGGGATGCTTGTCGATATTCATATCATTCTCTAGATGAGGCAATGCACTTGTGGACTTTGTTATTTGTGAAATGACATGGTCACATGATTTTGTACTTTGATTTATGCAAAGATATACCTAAGACTTTGGACAAATATGCAATACTAACGACCACATACATGTATGAGTTGCACAACATCTTGGGATGCTTGTGGATATTCATATCATTCTCTAGATGGGGCAATGCACGCTAACAAAACGTGCGTTGCACGTACATGTGTGTACTAGTGTTATAAAATAGCAAAGTCGAGCTGTCGGTCGCTCTCCTCTCCCCTTCTCTGTGAACGGGACAGGCGATTTTTGCGCTCCTCCGTCCGGCCACCTCGCTCGCCGCGGATCCGCGGGATTCCTCCCCTCCGTCGGCCGCTCCGGCGGCGGGAGGGTGGGGGATCCCCGGATCCCGGCCTGTACATAGTGTAGGTCGAGATAGGGATCCGCCGGTGGCGTCGTGGAGGCGGCGACGGTGTCGGCGGCTAGGTGGGGGTCGGCGCGCTTCCTCTCCTGCGACGGCGTTCTCCGGAGCTTCGTCGCGGCGCGGGCGACTTTTGGGCTCTGCGGATCTTTGCATCCCGCAGCTTTTTGTGGTCCTTCGTTCTCTTTGCAGGCCGGCGAGGACGAAGACAACTCCGTGGGAGGTTGCAGGCGGGTGGTTCTGCTCCGTCGGCGAGCTGGGTGGGTCCTGTGGAAGAAGGGTGGTGCCCTCGGTCTCGTCTCCGGCGGGAGACGGCGAGGGCGTGATGGCGGTGGCCCGAAGCCGAAGCTCGTTCATCGTCGAGATTCCGGTGCTTGCGCCGGATGGATCTTGTGGCTGCTCAACATGGTTGTTCGGGCTGCTGGCGTCGGAGTGCGGCGAGCTTTCCTTCTTCCTCACCGGCGGCGTGCTGCTGGTGCTTGGTTCAGGTTTGTTGTGTGGTGGTTCCCGGCGTCGCCGTGGTGTGAGTTCTTCCTCGCCTCTGTTCGTGTGTGCGTTGGTGTTGTAATCCTGAGGATGGCGAACTCCCTTCAAAAAAAAAAAAAAATAGCAAAGTCACACAAGTAATTATCTGTTTGGGACTGGGAGTGCTTGGTAATTGCTAGAAATAATCAGTATCCGCTGCAGATTCGTGATGTGTGTGAATCAAAAGATAAGCCAAGAGCCTAAAGCTTGCTCTTATCATATTTATTTTTGGAATAAAATTGCATGGTTGTTCTACTTTTAGTCTTATCTAATGGCAGGCAATGCTTTGCATTTTCTGGGTACTAGTGTTTTTGCAGTGGTTTCTGGACCAGCCCTTTTACAACAGGAGGTTGCTGAAAATATTTGGAGACACATGCTGTGGACCTTCCTTGTTCTTCAAAATCCTAAGTCGCGCTGGCAGTTAAGTCATACTTCGAGCATGAACCCGATATTCGTATTTAGTGCTAGGATAGGTAGATCGACTGAGATACTCTTATTTGTTTGGAAGTGTGTATGTATGCGCGTTTCCTGAATTAATGTAAACCTGGTGCCGCAGAGTTCAATGTCAGCTCAGCTGCCTTGGTACCTGTGTGCAAGGATGGATTCAACGTAGTGTCTTTGCTGTTCCTGGTACTAGTGCTGCCATATGATGCAACCATAAATCTGCTGTTGCATAACTGCCCGGCAGATGCTGGAGGTTTACAATGCGAGTATGCGACCCCCTTCTTTCCTGTGACCATGTGATGACAGCGAAATTTTCTATTCTAGAACGTTCTGGAACTTTTGTTACAGCCTAACGTGGTCATCTTTGTCCGATTTCTGTGGCCGCTACTCGTCTATCTCACTGTCAACTACTCCTTGCCCATCTCCACCGGGCACCGGCACCTCTTCGCTGATTCTGGAGCTTGCAGCCGCAGATGAGATGGGCTAAACTTGTGAAAACTCAGGATACATCTTAAGACTAGTAGAGTAAATTCCAAAAAAAAAAAACACCACAATCACGCGGCAAATTTTTCAAAAACTCACCAGCTTTGCAATTCACGAATTTGGTAACACTAAGACAATTTCTAACGGCGGGTTCCACCAGCGGCATGGCGGCCGACGAGCTGTGGGCGGCGCGGTGGGGGAGTGGCATGAAGCTGCTGCCGCTGGAGGAGCTCTGCGGACACGTCCCTTCTCCCTCGCCGGCACGGAGACCATCTTTCCCGGCTGCTGCCTCGCACCGCCGGAGCTCGCGGAGGGCTCCCCACGCCGTTCGGGCGATCGGCTCGACCTCCGGCTCCGCCGCAGGTCCTCTTCTGGCTGCCCGACCGCTTCCTCTGCGGCGAGCCCCGGTGAGGCGACGGCCTGGAAAGTGGACATCCACAGCCTGTTATTTTTCTTTTCCTACTCCGCAGACCGCCCGTCAGGCCAGACCACCAGTCCAGAACTAGAACTTCAGATCGATCATTCCGGTGCTCCCTATGCGAGCTAGTTCGTTTGGGGTCAGCATAGTCAGTGAGTTATATACTTCTCGTGCCAGTGTGCCACGGTTGTTGCAGGGGCAGACGCCAGTACACGTTCGACAGCTACATCAAAAGGTACTGCTAGCTAACCTATGTCTGGGATTTCTATTTATGCGGACGACGTCGCCATGTTTATCAGGCCGTGTGAAGAAGATCTCACTGCAGCACATGCTCTCCTGAATTGCTTTGGGGATGCCTCTGGACTTGTCACCAACATGGCAAAGAGTGCTATCCTACCTGTCAGATGCGAGGAGGCTCTCGTCACGGCAATCAGGCCCGCCTTTCCCTGTCAGGTTGCCTCCGTCCCCTGCAAATATTTGGGATTACCACTGTCACCTAGAGCTCTTAGAAAGGAAGATTGGCAGCCGCTGCTTGACGAGCTTGCTCGACGACTGTCGACTTGGCGCACTGCCTTGCTAACTGAAAGTGGGCGGCTTGTTCTTGTGATCTCAGTGTTGACCATGATTTCCATCTACCATATGCTCTCCCTCGACTTGCCTCCGTGGGTTATAAAGACGATCAATAAGATCTGTCGTCGCTTCTTCTGGAAAGGAGCCGAGGACTGTCGGGGGGGACACTGTAAAGTAGCATGGGAGCAAGTCTGCATGCCGAAAGCGCTTGGGGGTCTAGGAGTTCACAACCTGCAGAAACTTAACGATGCTTTGCGGATTAGATGGCGCTGGATGGAGAAGGTAGGCATGCTCAGGGAAAAATATTTCGTCGAAATTTCGACCGAATCGAAATGTTAAACACTGGGCATGCTAAGGGCGTGGAGTGGGCTGCAATTCAAACTGACCGACAATGCAGAAGCATTGTTCCACGCTGCGACAGAATGCACAGTTGGTAATGGGCAGCTGACCCTTTTCTGGCGTGATCGCTGGATGAATGGCCGGAGTGTGAAGGATATCGTGCTGTTGCACCACAGAGCGCGCTGCTTATGACAGTGGATCGTGTTGTTGCTAACAATACTTGGATAAATAACATAAGGGGTACTCTCTCAGTGCCGGCAATTGTCCAGTGTGTTCAGTTGTCGACTAGAATTCAGGCGACCCCTGCACTCACGGAGGAGCCGGATCGGTTTCGGTGGCTCCTTTCCAGTAATGATCAATACTCAGCTAGATCGGCTTACCAGGGTTTTTTCCTGAGAAAGCAACCAGCGGACTATGCAGACCTGATCCGGAGCAGTGTAGCTCCACTGAAAGAAAAGATGTTCATGTGGCTCGCCATAAGAAACAGATGTTGGACTGGGGTACGTCTTGCGGCCAGAGGGATGCAGGGGCCAAGCAGGTGTCTTTTTTGTGATCAGCATGCAGAAACCATTAACCACCTGCTAGTACAATGCCCTAGTACGAGGACGCTCTGGTTTAGAATGCTTTCAGAGGCGGTTTTGCAGCAGTTTATACCACAGCATGACAGCGAGCTTAGATCATGGTGGTACCAGCTCGAGATTTGTCAGCCACGAGCGAGGAGGAAGAAGCTAGCGACGATAGCCATTGCTTGCTGTAGAGGTTTTTGGCTAGAGAGAAATAATAGACACTTTGATGGTGTCTTTGCTTCTGACGATGTAATTCTTAGCAGAATCAAGGCTGAGGTTCAGGCTTGGGCGGAAGCTAGACAGAGTGCAGAGAGACGAGAGGAGTAGTCCTTTTTTGCTTTATTTGCGGGCAGTAAGAACTGCATTGTAATATGTAACAACTCTCCTTCTTAATGTCATGACATGCATGTCTTGCGTGTTCTTGAAAAAAGATTAACAAAATTTGCGTTTAAGCATTTGGTTTGCAACACTTTGTTGCTCCGTGCTGAATCTTGAAATGGTACTGCCATGAAGAAGCTGGAGCCACTGGAGGCGTATGTCCGGCTGTACTTTTGACGCCAGACCGGTTCAGTGATCTAGGTGAGGACGATTTACAAGTTATAAGCTTGATCGATTTCAAAAGATGAGATGCAACCAGACAGGAACATATATGTTTTCGGTGGTATTTGGCAATTGCCAAATAGCAAGTCCATCTAAATGTTAAAATATCATGTTACAAAAGCTTGACTTAAGACGTGCATATCTAAGACGTAGGAATCTTGTTGTCAAATGGAGATATAAAGAGATGGTGGCTTTAGTAAATCTAGACTGTTGGTTGCCGGAGACAGCAAGCTAGGTACCCTGCCATGTCCATCTCGTACCCGAGCATGTTCTTCCACGAGTCGCCATCGCCGTCCAGTTTCTCGACCACGCCCTCCCTCAGGTTCAGCGTGAAGGTACCTTTGTGGCCGCTCCGTTCTCCCAGGGTAAACAAGACAATACCGCTCTTCTCGCCGAACCAGCGTAGATTGATGTCGGTGTAACGGTGCTTCATCTTCATGTCGTGCATCAACAATGTTTCCTGAGGAGGCACGATCCATTTTCGACTGCAACGAATATCGTCATCTTTGAAATACATTAGATTCGCCAACATGATCTTGTTGTCGCCTTGCCTGACCCCGACATACATGAAGAAGAGCCGGTTGTCGGACGAGACACCCAACAGCCTATTGTTTGGCCAGTAGTGTGGATCGGGAAAAGACAACAGGTGCATGTCCGTCGCGACAGCGTCGTCAATCTGGTCAAGGCGCACCCCGAGCAACCCACGGTTCAAAAGCCAGAATGCCACTCCGCGACGCACCACAGCGGCGCCCATGTCACGGATCTGCAAGCTGGGGATCTTGACGACGCTGCAGTCAGCCTCTGGTCCCCAGCAGCCGGTGTGAGATGAGTAGAAGCGGAGCACGGTGGAGCTGCCGCGGTTGTAAACGAGCAGCAGCCGGAAGAAGCTGCTGCAATGCTGTGGGCGGAGGTCGTGGCCAGTGAGCAGCGCGCAACCGTATTCCCGTATCGTCCTCTTGCCTGCTGAGATGAGAGGCGGGACGACGACGATGTTGTCACGCATCATCGGATTGCAGACGGCGAGCCGCAGACCGTCGGCGGCGCGGCCGTCTCGCCGGAGCTCTAGAACGAGACGTCCGTTCCGGGACGCGACCGGCCGGGAGTAGTCCAGGAGTCCGTTGACGACGCTGAGAGGCTGCTGCTGCTGCCCTGGGCGGAGGTAGCGGGTCGCGACGAAGCACGGCCGAGACGATGCCGCGTCCCCGCCGCGCGCCGTGGGCCACTCTTTCTCTTGGTGGAAGAGGCCGACGGCGAGGTCCGGGAAGAAGCGGCCGAGAGGCGGCAGAGAGCGGCAGATGATGGCGGCGCTCGTGGCGACCACGCGCCCCCAGCGCCGGCACGCGGCAGCGCAGCTGACGACGGCCACTTTGTCCGAGAGCCCGGCGAAGATGCGGGCAAGCGCGTCGTCCGAGAGTGACGCCGTTGCGCCGCCGCTGTTCTCGCCGTGCTGACGATCTTTCTTGATCCCGCGGTCCTTCGCATTGCGGCTGTACGGCGCGGCGGCAGCCACAGAACGAGTGCGCCGTGGATTATTAGGATGGAGGTTGCGTTGTCCAGTGCGCGGCGGCGGCATCTCGGCTCGGTAGTGTCGAGATGCGATTCGTTTATCGATCAATAAGCGTGACGCGTAAACTCTCTTCCCGAAAAACCTATCTCCAAGATGTAAAATACTCCGTAGATTTTAGCCGTCTTTTACGTCACGTGGGGCAAAAACAGGTCTCTTATGGCTGTCCCCAAACAAAGTCTATTGCAGATGTCCCTAAAAATAGTCTTTTACAGCTGCCTGTGATGTATATTTTGGCTAAATTTTATACAACAAGTTTTTTTTTTAATTTCTTTAGGTTATGAGTTTATGTTAGTGATACGTAGTACAATTTCCCATGTGTGAAAGACCGTGGAAATAAATAAATAAAACTAAAAGTTAACTACTGTTTAAATTTAGCTTATATACATTGCAAGAGAAGACGTCAGAATCGTAGAACGAAGTTGTAGTTAGTAGAGAAAATACATGGTTAATTAATTAGACTATGTAGAATTCAACATATAAAATTTAAAACCATGTTTCAAGAAATTTCAACATACTCAAACGATAATTAGTTACACATATAAAAAGTTTGATATAAATAATCAGTTAAGCCCGGAGCATGGGATTCGTCATCATCCTCATGGCTACAGAGTCCAAATTTATGTATTTATTTTCCGTAAATTGTTTAATTTGATTTTCGGCTAGAAGCCTGCAACTAGCCGTAGACGAGCTTACTTATGCTTGCCAGACAGCGAGACTTACTTATACCCCTGCCCCCTTCCCTGCTCCGATCCTCTTCAAAACTTTCAGGCAAGAACAAGAAAATCGTCAGGCCAAGAACAAACTGTCAAGGCTGAAGGTTGCAACATCGGCAGATCGTCCGAAGTTGCCATGGACGCTCTTCCTCGACCCCAGGCTATCTGCACGCCTTCGTGGCTTCTCCTATAGGGTGGCGTTCTGTGCGCATTGCGGGTGACCCGGTGGGATTGGTTTTTCCGATGTGGTCATCAGATTTAATTTCTGAGTTCTGAAGGGGGGGTGAGCGAATTAATCGAGGTTAGATATGGTGAGGGATGGTGGTGGATTTGTCGTCTCACCGAGGGCGTGAATTTGTCAGTGGGATGAGGGGATCAGTCCTAGGTTCGACACCTTTGCGGCCCGTCCGTCTCCTATGCTGAGGATCGAGGTGAGTTAAGACAACTATGATTTTTTTATACCAAACTTTTTTAGCTTCTACAATAATAACTGATTCTCGCGACACATGATTTTAACCACTATGGTTTATTTATTACAGTTTGGAAAATTAACCAAGTATGCATGCAACGAAACATTAAGATGCAGTAATAATTATTATTTGAGGCATATATAGCAAGACAAAGTGGTGTTAGTTTTTTCGTTTTACGAGAATTGACTCTTAGAAACTCTGATTAAACCGAATTCTTCTACATAAGAGAAACATTAAAAGGAACAAAAATGCATGTCTTCATGACATGTTAGTTTGTAACACTCATAGTAATTAAAAATGAATGTACGTGTTTATGTCTAGGCTAGTTTCTTTAAATATCATGACAAAGAACTCTGAGACCAGTAGCGGTTTCCAGAATACATGGCTGACTATAAGCATAAGTAAATAGAAAAGATAAATATCGGTGTACTAAATATATGTAAATAGAAAAGATAAATATTGGTTTCCTAAATATACAATTTATTTTGGAGGGTTTGTTATCAATTGTGAGATGAGTAGAAGCGGAGCACGGTGGAGCTGCCGCGGTTATAAACGAGCAGCAGCCGGAAGAAGCTGCTGCAATGCTGTGGGCTGAGGTCGTGGTCCGTGAGCATCGCGCAATTGTATTCCCGTATCGTCGTCCTCTTGCCAGTGATCAGAGGCGGGACTTGTCCGAGAGCCCGGCGATGATGCGGGCAAGCGCGTCGTCCGAGAGAGACGCCGTTACACCGCCGGTGTTCTCGCGGTGCTGACGATCTTTCTTGATCCCGCAGTCCTTCGCATTGCGGCTGTACGGCGCGGCGGCAACCGCAGAACGAGTGCGCCGTGGATTAGTAGGATGGAGGTTGTGTTGTCCAGTGCGCGGCGGCGGCACCTCGGCTCGGTCGTGTCCAGATGGGTCGATGGTACGTGTTTCGCTGATGCGTAGATCGATTCGGGAGGATGGAATTTATCGAATAATAAGCGTGGCGCGTAAACTCTTCGACCGAAATCCTTATGAGCGTATCTGCAAGATGTAAAATACTCCTAGCTTTTAACCGTTTTTGACTTCGTCTGGTGCAAAAATAGATCTCTAGCCCGTCATATATATTTTAGCCAAAAACAATTTACATCGCGATGTATATTTTGCCTCTTGTGATGCAAATATTCATGACAAGGGGCGGTAATCTAAAAAGATGCAGCCACGCGCGCGTGTAACTGCCACTTGAAACTTCCAAATCGCTTCACCCTGCACGCGCCGCCCATGATCCGCCGACATTGCATGAGGCTAAAGCATTTTTTGTATGTTTAGGTCAAAAATTTGGTTCATCGTTTGACAAAGAATGCTAAAATTAAGACCGTGGTGGGTAGAAACTTGTGTGTCCACAACTCCTTCCTCCCCTCACCTCTTTCTACAGTAGAAAAGGGCGACCCGGAGGCGACTTTTTTCCCCTTGCTATCGCCGGCGAAGCCGCGGGTTCCTCCCCCCTCCGCCGGCCGCCTCGGCGGTGGGAGGGTGGGGGAACCCCGGATCTTCGTTTCTGGCGTGTATAGCTGTGGATTAGGTGTGCGTTTCGTCGCTGCTTTGGTGGAGGTGGTGGCGGCGGTGGTGCTGTGTCTTCCCGAGCTCGAGCTTCCTCCCGGCGTTGGTCCCCGTGGCGGCGCTGTTGAGCTCGTGGAGGTAGTTTCCTGCCATCCAGTTTGGGTGGCGAGGCTAGGGTCTGCTCGGGCGTCGTGCGCGGCGTCGAGCTCTGTCTTCCTGGTCGGTGGCGTCGAGGCGGCGGCGACTCCACCGGCAGAGGATTTTGTTTCTCTGCTCTCGTCCTCGTCGACCCGGTGCCTGCTTCAGAGCCGGTGTCAAGAGCAGGTGAAGCTTTCTCGGGCGCTCTCCTCCTCCGTTGTTTCTCCGGCCGGCCGTGGCGGCGAGGGGAGAAGCCGGGAGGTGGTCGAGTTTCCGTTTTGGTTGCAGGTGGTGCTGGTGGTTCCTCTGGTGTTCTCTGCTCTGGCCTGCCGTGGTGGTGAGGGGAGCGGGCTCTGGAGGTGGTGTGGAGTTGGTGCTGGTGGTCTTGGTCGCCGGCGTCGCGGCTGGAAGTTGGGTGGAGGTGGGAGTTGGCGCTGCGGCCGTGTTCGTTCAACGAGACCAGATTCCGGTGCTTCGCGGCGGATGGATCTTGCGGCCTTCTACAACGTGTGGGTGTGCCTTCTTCCCAGCAGACGGTGGTACGGCGTCGTCGACGGCGGCTTGGAGCTTTGGGAGCGGCTGAGGATCCATTTGAGTTTCGTCCTGGTGGCTTAGGGTGCTTTATGCACTTTTCCTGGGGTTCCTTGTGTTTTTCTGTTTCTTTGGGGACCTGTCTGTAAAGTGCCGAGCCTCTTTTATATGTATTGGATCCTTCCTCAAAAAAAAAAACTTGTGTGTCCACCTTTTTCTTGAAGATGTATGAGATCATTACAATTGTGGCTAGAATCACAGCGAGAGGAGGTCCACTGCAAATGCATTGGCCAATGTTGTTTTGACTTTGGAGGCCACAAAGTGTCATCCTCTTTATTAGTAGGGGAGAGGTGGTCTAGGGTGGTCATTTTATAGACCTGGGTTGTTGACTCGGCCAGAATTGGGCGACTATCCATAAAGTGCAAGTGTAGCACTGTCAAACCTCTACAACTAGCCGTAGACGAGCTTACTTATGCGTGCCAGACAGCGAGACTTACTTATACCCCTGCCCCCTTCCCTGCTCCGATCCTCTTCAAAACTTTCAGGCAAGAACAAGAAAATCGTCAGGCCAAGAACAAACTTTCAAGGCTGAAGGTTGCAACATCGGCAGATCGTCCGAAGTTGCCATGGACGCTCTTCCTCGACCCCAGGCTATCTGCACGCCTTCGTGGCTTCTCCTATAGGGTGGCGTTCTGTGCGCATTGTGGGTGACCCGGTGGGATTGGTTTTTCCGATGTGGCCATCAGATTTAATTTCTGAGTTCTGAAGGGGGGTGAGCGAATTAATCGAGGTTAGATATGGTGAGGGATGGTGGTGGATTTGTCGTCTCACCGAGGGCGTGAATTTGTCAGTGGGATGAGGGGATCAGTCCTAGGTTCGACACCTTGGCGGCCCGTCCGTCTCCTATGCTGAGGATGGAGGTGAGTTAAGACAACTATGATTTTTTTATACCAAACTTTTTTAGCTTCTACAATTATAACTGATTCTCGCGACACATGATTTTAACCACTATGGTTTATTTATTACAGTTTGGAAAATTAACCAAGTATGCATGCAACGAAACATTAAGATGCAGTAATAATTATTATTTGAGGCATATATAGCAACACAAAGTGGTGTTAGTTCTTTCGTTTTACGAGAATTGACTCTTAGAAACTCTGATTAAACCGAATTCTTCTACATAAGAGAAACATTAAAAGGAACAAAAATGCATGTCTTCATGACATGTTAGTTTATAACACTCATAGTAATTAAAAATGAATGTACGTGTTTATGTCTAGGCTAGTTTCTTTAAATATCATGACAAAGAACTCTGAGACCAGTAGCGGTTTCCAGAATACATGGCTGACTATTTTAAACATAAGTAAATAGAAAAGATAAATATCGGTGTACTAAATATATGTAAATAGAAAAGATAAATATTGGTTTCCTAAATATACAATTTATTTTGGAGGGTTTGTTATCAATTGTGAGATGAGTAGAAGCGGAGCACGGTGGAGCTGCCGCGGTTATAAACGAGCAGCAGCCGGAAGAAGCTGCTGCAATGCTGTGGGCTGAGGTCGTGGTCCGTGAGCATCGCGCAATTGTATTCCCGTATCGTCGTCCTCTTGCCAGTGATCAGAGGCGGGACTTGTCCGAGAGCCCGGCGATGATGCGGGCAAGCGCGTCGTCCGAGAGAGACGCCGTTACACCGCCGGTGTTCTCGCGGTGCTGACGATCTTTCTTGATCCCGCGGTCCTTCGCATTGCGGCTGTACGGCGCGGCGGCAACCGCAGAACGAGTGCGCCGTGGATTAGTAGGATGGAGGTTGTGTTGTCCAGTGCGCGGCGGCGGCACCTCGGCTCGGTCGTGTCCAGATGGGTCGATGGTACGTGTTTCGCTGATGCGTAGATCGATTCGGGAGGATGGAATTTATCGAATAATAAGCGTGGCGCGTAAACTCTTCGACCGAAATCCTTATGAGCGTATCTGCAAGATGTAAAATACTCCTAGCTTTTAACCGTTTTTGACTTCGTCTGGTGCAAAAATAGATCTCTAGCCCGTCATATATTTTAGCCAAAAACAATTTACATCGCGATGTATATTTTGCCTCTTGTGATGCAAATATTCATGACAAGGGGCGGTAATCTAAAAAGATGCAGCCACGCGCGCGTGTAACTGCCACTTGAAACTTCCAAATCGCTTCACCCTGCACGCGCCGCCCATGATCCGCCGACATTGCATGAGGATAAAGCATTTTTTGTATGTTTAGGTCAAGAATTTGGTTCATCGTTTGACAAAGAATGCTAAAATTAAGACCGTGGTGGGTAGAAACTTGTGTGTCCACAACTCCTTCCTCCCCTCACCTCTTTCTACAGTAGAAAAGGGCGACCCGGAGGCGACTTTTTTCCCCATGCTATCGCCGGCGAAGCCGCGGGTTCCTCCCCCCTCCGCCGGCCGCCTCGGCGGTGGGAGGGTGGGGGAACCCCGGATCTTCGTTTCTGGCGTGTATAGCTGTGGATTAGGTGTGCGTTTCGTCGCTGCTTTGGTGGAGGTGGTGGCGGCGGTGGTGCTGTGTCTTCCCGAGCTCGAGCCTCCTCCCGGCGTTGGTCCCCGTGGCGGCGCTGTTGAGCTCGTGGAGGTAGTTTCCTGCCATCCAGTTTGGGTGGCGAGGCTAGGGTCTGCTCGGGCGTCGTGCGCGGCGTCGAGCTCTGTCTTCCTGGTCGGTGGCGTCGAGGCGGCGGCGACTCCACCGGCAGAGGATTTTGTTTCTCTGCTCTCGTCCTCGTCGACCCGGTGCCTGCTTCAGAGCCGGTGTCAAGAGCAGGTGAAGCTTTCTCGGGCGCTCTCCTCCTCCGTTGTTTCCCCGGCCGGCCGTGGCGGCGAGGGGAGAAGCCGGGAGGTGGTCGAGTTTCCGTTTTGGTTGCAGGTGGTGCTGGTGGTTCCTCTGGTGTTCTCTGCTCTGGCCTGCCGTGGTGGTGAGGGGAGCGGGCTCTGGAGGTGGTGTGGAGTTGGTGCTGGTGGTCTTGGTCGCCGGCGTCGCGGCTGGAAGTTGGGTGGAGGTGGGAGTTGGCGCTGCGGCCGTGTTCGTTCAACGAGACCAGATTCCGGTGCTTCGCGGCGGATGGATCTTGCGGCCTTCTACAACGTGTGGGTGTGCCTTCTTCCCAGCAGACGGTGGTACGGCGTCGTCGACGGCGGCTAGGAGCTTTGAGAGCGGCTGAGGATCCATTTGAGTTTCGTCCTGGTGGCTTAGGGTGCTTTATGCACTTTTCCTGGGGTTCCTTGTGTTTTTCTTTTTCTTTGGGGACCTGTCTGTAAAGTGCTGAGCCTCTTTTATATGTATTGGATCCTTCCTCAAAAAAAAAAAATTTGTGTGTCCACCTTTTTCTTGAAGATGTATGAGATCATTACAATTGTGGCTAGAATCACAGCGAGAGGAGGTCCACTGCAAATGCATTGGCCAATGTTGTTTTGACTTTGGAGGCCACAAAGTGTCATCCTCTTTATTAGTAGGGGAGAGGTGGTCTAGGGTGGTCATTTTATAGACCTGGGTTGTTGACTCGGCCAGAATTGGGCGACTATCCATAAAGTGCAAGTGTAGCACTGTCAAACCTCTGCAAGAATTGACAATTGAGGAGCTCGCAAACAGTTGTTCGATGAGCAACGAAATCGGCGAGGGTGAGATGACATAAAGTGCAAGTGAGCACTATCGAAGATGGTCACGTGGAACCAATGCAAAACATAGACTCAGCATATTTCTTGTGAAAATCGGGAATCAACCTCTTCGCGTGTATGGCCTCCAAGAATTGACAATTGAGGAGCTACCCAACAGTTGTTCGATGACATTTCAGGAGAAGTAATGTTGTTAATTTTGTTTCTAGACTTTTTCTTTTTACATATGGTTTCATCATTAGTACTCACTCCGTTCACAAAATGATGTCTCAACCTAGCTAAAATTTGCATGTATCTAGACATGATTTAGTGTGTAGATAAATGCAAATTTGAGCTAGGTTGAGACATCGTTTTATGAACGGAGTGAGTATTTGTTAGGTTTGTGCTTACTTAGTTTGTCGTTTTCATATACACATATCTAGCTAACCTACACACATTTTGAAATTTTAGCTCGATCGTGATATTTTTTGTCTACGTTGTAGAAACCTCTACTAAAATAGACATGAATAAATAGAGGCACTATGTATTACATATTGAGAAACTAGCAAAACCGAGCTGCCTAGGCTTTGTAGCAAGAATTGTTTTTTTCTTTAGTTGACAAAATATTAACACTTATGTTAGTGATATGTAGTACCATTTCCATTGTGCAAAGGTCGTGTAAGTAAACAAATAAAAACTAAAGGTTTAGTATTGTATAAATTTAGCTCATATACATTGTAAGAGAAGATGTGAGAATCATATAACAAAGTTGTAGTTAGTAAAGAAAATACGTGGTTAACTAATTAGATTGTGTACAATTCAAAATATACAACTTAAAACCATGTTTCAAGGAAATTCAACATACATTAATGATAATTAGTTACACATATAAAAAAAGTTTGATATAAATTACCGCTGCTTCCTTGGAATCCCATCTTTTGTTCGTGATATTTTTTATGTGTATGCTATAGAAACCTCTACTAAAATAGACATGAATACATAGAGGCACTATGTATTACATATTAAGAAACTAGCAAGACCGAGCTACCTAGGCTTTACAACAAGAAAAGTTTTTTAGTTGATGAAATATTAACATTTATGCTACTGATAAGTAGTACCATTTCCATTATGCGAAACGTCTTGTAAATAAATAAATAAAAACTAAAATATAATTAATGTTTAGATTTAGCTCATATACATTGCAAGAGAAGATGTCAGAATCATAAAACGAAGTTGTAGTTGGTATAGAAGATACATGGTTAATTAATTAGACTCTGTACAATTCAAAATAGAGAATGTAAAACCATGTTTCAAGGAAATTCAACATACACTAATGATAATTAGTTACACATACAAAAAAGTTTGATATAAAATAATCAGTTAAGCCCAAAAAATGTTCGGCATCGAGAGGATCACCTACGGCCAAGAACTATACATGCTGCCGTGTTGGCGAGTTGCTCCGTCGAACAACGGGCACCTGCATTGCTTGGAATGCAACGACCTCACACACATCGGGTGCAAACGTGCCAGCGGGTCCTTCCGCGCGTCGGCAGCCGCAGAACGACTGAGGTTTGCGTTGTCCAGTGCGCGGCGGTGGCATCTCACTACCTCAGCTCGGTCGTGTCCAACGGCGAGTCCCGGAATGAATTTGAGGGTGGGCTCAAAGTTAACAATGAGTAAATTAAATGTTTTTTCTAAAGAAAAATAGTCATTAATTAGGACTAATTTTATTCACCTCAACAACAGCATACACAAGTTATTATGAAGTCATGTATTAAAATACATCATAGTTTTAAATAGCTCGCTATAGCCTTTTGAGCATGTTGCCGCTAAATAAATTTATATACAATTTTCCGCCATAACCCTATTTAACTCCATATAGCCCGCTATAACCGTATTTTGAGGGTTGCCGCTATTTATTATAACCTGCCATTTAAACATTGAAACTGACAGAAGCGCTGGCATTACCGGACAACAATCTAACAAGTGTCCTCTGCCGCATAGCGCAGACGACCCGGCACGCTAGCATTTATATACAATATTCATGAGTTTCAAAAAATTCTGAAAAGAAATCCGGGAGTAGCCAATAGTATATTCCACGAACGTGTAAAATGTCAACTCCAAATACATTGTAGTTCTAGCTATACAAAAGTGACAAATTGTGGATCTAAATATGCCTATTTTCAAATCTCTAAGTTTTACCAGATTTTGTCATTTTTGCATATATAGGTACATGTTAAAAGAAATCAAGTAGTGTGGTTCTCCTATTTAGATAGAGAAGATTATACATGAAATGGTGTTTTCGCTCATAGCAGGTGTAGATGGACCCATTATAAAAATAAAATTTAAATATTTTTAAAAATGTCAAAGTATTCTATGTATATTCGTATACTCTTTATCCACAGTCAAAATTTCATGAAAAATACATATTTTGTTGTCGTCTAAATAAATAAATAAATAATTTCTGAAAAACCATTGAGGGAATCGGAATTAGTCTTTTTTCTTAGGCCATAAAAATGTCATTTTTACGCGAAACTTTATATGCGGGAGCATATAATATTCTCGTGTACATCCGAAGTTTTTGTTTGAATTTTTCGAATATTTTAAAAGCCATTTTAGGCAGTGGGTGCATCTACACTATTGAACATGACAGTGAACAGTTGGACATGACAGTGACTGCGTAGTATTGCATCTACACTCTGTGTTATTCTACATGGTAGTCTGGTACAACTCATAACCGAAAGTTGGGTTTGGACCGAGTTAACGGGATGTGCATCTCAACCTTCTCAATAATGTGCCTTGATCGTGGCTTCCCACATGAATATAACATGTTGGCTGAATGTATGCAAATAAAACAAAGACTAGATCACTAGAACAAGTCGCAGTCAATGGTTTATTTGCTAACTGAAGAAAATAAATAGGAAACATCTACTCCTAGCTGAATCTTAATGAACCTAGGGACAAATTTCACCGCGAGCTGACAAAACTTGTGTACTAGCTAGCTCAAGTAGGACCGTCGGTCGAGGGAAGAAGCAAGGTAGGCCGCCATGTCCATCTCATAACCAAGCAAGTTCTTCCACGAATCGCCAAAAATGGCCACCCTGTTGACCACTTTCTCGTGGAGGTTTAACACGAAGGTTCCTTTATGCCCGCTGGGTCTTCCCATGGTGAACAAGACGAGACCACTCTTCTCGCCGAACCACCGCAGCTTGATCGAGGTGTTAGCGTGTGACATCTTCATCTCGGGCAAATGCACATGTTCTTTCTCACGCATGATCCCTTCCCTACCAGTGTGGCTGTTGTCTTCTTCCGTAAACACGAAGTAGGATAGATTGGCTACCATATACCGCTTCTTTAAACCTGCTACCCCAATGTCAAAGAAGAAGAGCCTGTCGTCCGGCGAGACGCCCAAGAGCCGCTTTTCTGGCCACGGATGAGGTACCTGATAGTCATAGGGCACCAAGTGCATGTCCATCACAGCGCCGTGCTCATCCATCTGATTGAGGCGTGCCCCGAGCGCCCCAAGGTCCAGGGGCCAGAAGGCCACTCCGCGGCGCACCACAGCTTGGCCGATGCTGCGCATCTCCGAGTTTGGGATCTCGACGCAGCACTCGGCCTCCGGTCCCCAGCAGCCGGTGTCCGAGGAGTAGCACCGGAGCACGGTTGAGTTCTCGGCGGGGCCACGGTTGTGGTTATAGATGAGGAGCAGACGGAAGAAGCTGTTGCAGCGAGGTGGACGGAGGTCCTGGCCGGTGAGCAGCGCGCAGCCGTAGTCCTGTATGGAGCAGATCAGGGGCGGGACGACAACGATGTTGTCACGTAACATGGGGTTGCACACGGCGAGCCGCAGACCGTCGGTGGCGCTACTGAGCTCCAGAACGAGGCGGCCGTTCCTGGACGCGACGGGGCGGGAGTGGTCCAAGAGCCCGCCACTGTCGCCTAGCCCCGCGATGCTTAGAAGCCGCTGATGCCCGGGCTCGGCGAGGAAGCGAGGGGCGGAGGCCATTGGGACGAAGCACGGCAGCGAGGATGCCGCCTCGGGCATGTCCATCTCCTGGTGGAAGAAGCCGACGGTGAGGTCCGGCAAGAAGCGGCCTAGGGGTGGCAGGGAGCGGGAGACTATGGTGGCGCTCGTGGCCACGACGCGCTCCCAGCGCCGGCACGTGGTGGCACAGCGTACGACGGCGGCCGTGTCCGGAATCCCGGCGAAGATGCGGGCGAGCGCGTCGTCAGAGAGACACGCCGTCGGGTCGACACCGACTTTGCGATTTTTCTTGATCCGGCGGTCCTTGGCCTTGTTCCGGCGGTACGGCGCGGCGTCGGCAGAAGAACGACGGAGGCTGCGTTGGCGAGTGCGCGGCGGCGACATGTCCTGTCGGTGGTATCGAGAGATGGAGTACGTGTTTGGCTGATGCAACGATCGATTTCGGAGGAGGATGAAATTTATGGATCAAAATCTCCCGTCAGGGGCGAATCCGATCTGCATGGGAAACAAGAGAACCACTAGGAACCGGACTCCGATAGTAGCCCTGATCGGACTTGACCTGTACGTACCGTCGGATTTGAAGCAAATAGGCCGTTCGATTTTCAACTGGCCCCGTGGCTGTAATTTCCCGCCAGGCCAGCGCGTGATGCACTAGCCCGTGCGTGATGCACTACCCCGTAATTCATGCTTTCTGATTTGGAAACACGGCGAATGTTTGATTATCAACGAGGCCCACACTACCCTTTCCATGAAATAATTAAGGGTTCGATTGCATGATTCCGTAATGCCAACCTTCCGTAAACAAAATATTTCCCCTCGGGACTTTGAAGAAGGGAAATATTTCCTTCCGTAAACAAAAATAATTTTCGTTAATAGAGTTTTTGTTTAGTTTTTAAATATTGTTCAAAAATAATATTCGTTCATATTCACTTTTTAAAATCCTTCAAAAATAAATTCGTGCACCGACTTTTTCTGTTCACCTTTAGAATTGTTCAAAATTGTTTCGTTCAACGACATTTTCTGTTCATTTATAAAAATTGTTCAAAAATAATTTTCGTTTATAGACTTTTTTCTGTTCACTTTAATAAATCGTTCAAAAATAAATTGTCCACCAACCTTTTCTGTTCACTTTTAAAACCGTTCAAAAATAGTTTCGTTCAACGTTATTTTCTGTTCATTTAAAAAAAGTTTTCGTTCAATAGCATTTTATGTTTACTTTTAAAATCATTCAAAAATAGTTTTCCGTTCACCGCCATTTTCTTTTAATTTTTTTAAATCCTTCAAAAATAGTTTTCGTTCCATAGCATTTTATGTTTACTTTAAAATTATTCAAAAATAGTTTTCCTATCACCGCCACTTTCTGTTCATTTTTTCAAATCCTTTAAAAATAGTTTTCGTTCACCGCCACTTTTTGTTCACAATTTTTCTTTTTAGAATCGTATATGATCGTCGAAACAAAAAATTAACAACACGAAAGTTATGAGAAATGTGGATATTAACCTACTCGTCAAAGACTCGTCAAAGGATATTTCAAACGGTCTACCAAGTGCGAGAAATTTGATAAAATTCTGCTAAAAGGGTTTGGAACATCTATTTAAAATTGGGAAGTTACAATCGAGAAACTCAAAATTGAGTATAGGAATGGAACCTACTCGTGTAGGTGCATAATTTTCGTGTACACATGTTTTACGTAGTTTCATACTTGTATGTTTTTCAAAGAAATTCGAACATGCACCTTCATAGGAAGCAAACGGCGTGATTTTTTTTTTTTGAGAGGATCAAAGAGCGTGAATATAATCTATATCTATATCTATACCAATATAAAAAGACCCAGAGGGGGGCAGATCCAACAAATCACAGCCATCCAACACGGATCCAGCGATCCATGTTCACTCCGTAATTGGGGGTAAAACATTGTCTGTCAGTGTCAGTCCTCTAAAACACCATCCCGCTAAGCGAACCACTCCCGTAATCACAGCAATAGATTCCACAAACTGCCCCTAAAACCAGCAGATTCCGCTCCCTCCGGCAGATACGCCGCCGCCTTCCACTCCTCGCGCTGCAGTCTGCGGCCAAACCATGCGGACGGATACGCGCGATCTGGTGGAGCCCTTGACCTCGCGCCATCGCTGCTCGCTGACAGAGGGTGCCGCCGAGACCGAGCATCTTAGTCGCGTGTCGAGCCAGAGCACCGCGCCGTCTCCGCCAAGCAGCCGGAACCATCATGGAGGATGGAGCCGAACTGCCGCAGCTGCCGCAGCCCGTCCGTCGTCCTCTCCCTCCTGTCGCACTGCACGCCATCTTCGCTCCATTGCAGTCGCTCCAGTGGCCGCCGATGTAGGATGCCAAGTATGTGAAGCGAGCAGCTCACTATGAGATTGCCAGGTATTTGGTTTGTTCAATGGCAACTGTACTTTTGAACCAATGGAGAAAAGCTCAGCTTCTTCTTAATTCTACACGCTCACGGTAACTGAACTTCTGAACCTATCGTGGTGGTAGAATCATGTATATATCCTTGTTTAGCCTGTCTCGGAAGCTGGGTTTAGGAGAAAATCAGATCGAGGGTCAGTCCGGTTGGGCTCTCTAATGCTGCAGTGTTTAAAATCCCATTACAACAGTTCCCTATACATATGTCTTGTTATCTCCCGCTATTGTTTATGTAGGCTTGTTTATTTGAGGCTAATATATGATATATATCATGATTAAGATTGTTCTTTTAAATCCAGTGACTAATATTTATGGGCACACGTTTGGGGTCTGGACTTATGACCTGTATACACCATTACCTTACAAAACAATATTTTATGCTCTCTATATGCCTTCGGGAACTACAGCTCTAGCACATGATGTTAATCTCTGCTTCCCTCTGCGAAGGGCCTTTCTTTTACTTTTATGTTGAGTCAGTTTTCCCACTTCTTTCTGTCTCCTTAAGCAAACATCATTGTCAACTCCAGTATAACAGTTTTTACATAACTTTGTGTTTGGTTGATCATATTCTTTGCATTGACATTATCTATATGATATACATGTTGAAAGTTGAAGCAAAAGCTGAAGCTATTATCTTCTTTGTGTTGATACAAACACTTTCATGTTGAAAATTATTGCTGCTGTGAACTAACTATTATGTTAGACTATTATATCTCTAAATATTTTATAGTATTATTCATGAAAGTTTGCACTTGTGTGATCACTTATGTTTACTCTTTATTTACTTGCTTGCAAACTATAGACCATTGGCTTGAATCACTTCATTCAGATCATGTGCATTATATTGTTATTTGATCAAAGATTGTGTTGGTAGCATGTCACTTCAAAAATTATCTGTTTTTATCGTTTACCTACTCGAGGACGAGCAGGAACTAAGCTTGGGGATGCTTGAAACGTCTCACACGTATCTATAATTTTTGATGTTCCATGCTGTTATTATATCAATTGCTACATGTTTTGGTACACTTTATATCATTTTTATGCATTTTCTGGGACTAACCTATTAACAAGATGCCACAGTGCCAGTTCCCTGTTTTCTGCTGTTTTTGGTTTCAGAAAATCTATTAAGGAAATATTCTCGGAATTGGACGAAACAAAAGACATCGTCAATAATATCACGAGGAGATCACGGAGTCCAAAGGGGAGTCGGAGCAGACCCACCAGGGGGCCACGCCACACTAGGGCGCGGCCCAGGGTGGGCCCGCGCCCCCCTATGGCGTGGTGGCCCCCCTCGGCCACCGACGCCGCCTCTTCGCCTATATATTCTCCGCGACGCGAAAACCCTATTACGGTCGATCATATTCCACGAAAAGTTCCGTCGCGGCCGTCATCGTCAATCTCAGATCGGAGGAGTTCTGAAGCTCTTCCCGGCACCCTGCCGGAGGGGAGATCATCACCGGAGGGCTCTACATCACCATGCCTGCCTCCGGAGTGATGCGTGAGTAGTCCACCCCTGGACTACGGGTCCATAGCAGTAGCTAGATGGTTGTCTCTCTACCTTGTGCCTCCATGTTTAGATCTTGTGAGCTGCCTAACATGATCAAGATCATCTTATTGTAATGCTAGATGTTGTGTTTGCTGGGATCCGATGAATATTGATACCATGTTTATTCAAGTTGTTTATCTATGTGCTCTTGATCTTGCATGCTCTCCGTTGCTAGTAGATGCTTTGGCCAAGTAGATGCTTGTGACTCCAAGAGGGGGTATTTATGCTCGATAGTGGGTTCAGTCTCTAGATATCTGGATCAGTGACAGAAAGGTCTAAGATGGTAGATGTGCTGTTGCTACTAGGGATAAAACATTGGTGCAGTGTCCAAGGGCACTTGTATTGATTACATTACACACTTTACTTCATGCAATAATCTGTTGTTAGCAACTTAATACTGAATGGATGCGGATGCTGCCTTGAAGGTGGATTATTTAGGCATAGATGCGGTTGGAATAACGGTCTATGTACTTTGTTGTAATGCCCAACTAGATTTCATAGTAGACATCTTGGCATGTATTGCATTGTTATGCCCTCTCTATTTGTCAATTGCCCAGCTGTAATTTGTTTACCCAACATGCTAGTTATCTGTTCTGAGAGAGACACCACTAGTGAACTGTGGACCCTGGTCCAATTTCCTCATACTGTTTACACAACCTGCTGCAATCATCTGTTTCCTGTTACTTGCTGTTTTCCTGCTGTTTTCCACACCATACGTTTAACTCTTTGTTTCTGCAAGACCGGAGAGATTGACAACCTCTCTGTTTCGTGTTGGGCAAAGTTCTGGTTTGTGTCTGTGCAGATTCCACGTTGGTGCAAGCTCCCTAGCGCCAGGGGGAGTCAACATCAACAACCTTCCGATAGATCGTCAAGTCCTACTGGATTGATAACCTTGGGTAGATTTCTCAAGGGAAAACTTCTGCTGTCTACATCATAACCTTCCTCTTGGGGTTCACCAACACGTAGCCATCAAGCTGTTTTCTGGCGCCGTTGCCGGGGACTTGGAGGCTATTGGAAAGGGGAGTCTCTCAGTTCCAATCTCTTTACTTTGTTTTTTGTCTTGTTTTAGTTTTGTTTTGCTTGCTGTTAAAAATCAAAAACCCAAAAAAATTAAATTCCTGCATCTAGTTTACTATTTCGGTTGTTACTTGCTTGTTACCATGTCTAGCTCCAGTCCTTTCATTACTGTTTCCCCTTTAGGAGAAATTATTGGGTTTGGACAGGAGAGTGGAGAAACTTTTAAAGGAGCTTGGGAAAGGATGTTAGAACTGCATAGGAAGATGCAACTTAAAATGGACTTAGACATTCTTATTAAACGTTTCTACTTTGGCTTGCTACCTTTATACCAAAATGCTCTAGATACTATGGTGGGGGAGACTTTCTATGAACATGATACAGAAAAAGCCTATAAAATTTTGAATGGACTTGCTCAATTTCCTCAAGAGGATAAGACAGGTGTGCTTACTAGGCTTGATAAAATAGAAGAGTCACTCAAGGACTTAACCTTAGACCACCACATTAAGGAACCACCTCATGTTGAGTTAAAAAATGATTGGGAACCCTTTATTGAAATAAGCATTGGTAGTGAGAAATTTCGTGCCTATTGTGATCTTGGTTCCACAATGTCCATCATGCCTAAGATAGTGTTTGACTTGTTAAAAATTGATGGTATGGTTGATTATCCTGTTTTTCATTTTCATGCTGATGGCACTATTATAAAAAGTGTAGGGATCATTAATGTTGAGATTACTATGCAAAATAAAAATATACCTACAACTTTTATGATCCTTACAAAATCTCCTAGTAATATAGTTTTGGGAAGATCTTTTTTGAAGAGTAATGGGGGATTTATCAATGCAAAATATGGGTTCATGAAGTTTGTTGCACCTATCAACCGAAAGTTTTTCTTCCCAATTAAGAAAGAGGATCCCACCGAAAGAGTGGAGGATTTCAACATTTTTGGCAATACTTGATGCATCTCTTCATGCCTAGCTCAAAGGCATTAAAGAAAAGCACTTCTGGGAGATAACCCATGTTTTTATTTGCTGTTTTATTTTTGTTTTCTTGAGTCAAGGATGCTTGTTTACCTCTGTAGCAACTCCTTTGTATCTTTTATTTGCTGTTTTGTTGTGCCAAGGAGAGTTACTAATGCAAAGTTGGTTTTTATTTTCGGGACTGCATTGGGACAGATTGCTGTTCGTCACCGTTTAATTCAGTAGAAAATCAGAAAAAATCGAAAAATGCTGAAATTTTTGTGCATGTTCCTGATGATGTTACGCAACTTTCATTATTTCAAAAGTTTTCATCTGAGCATCGTAAGTGCCTCGAAAAAATTCGTCATTACAGACTGTTCTGGTTTGACAGATTCTGTCTTTTATTTTGCATTCTCTCTTTTACAAGTTTTTAAGTGGTTTCTTTTCGTGTAAAAGTGCCCACTTGAGCCTAGTAACAGTGGCTAATGTTTAAAATAGTTGGCTTGTGAGTTTTGTCTTTGCTAGAACTTTGAAGTATTATCTTTTAGTGCACTAACCTGCTAATGAGAAAAGCTGTTAAGTTTTGGTGTGAAGGAAGTTTTCAAGTGTTGATAGAGGAGAATGATATTACATGATCAAGAAGAGTGAAGAGCTTAAGCTTGGGGAGGCTTACCTCCCCAGCATATTTCAAGAAGACTCAAGCATCTAAGCTTGGGGAAGGCATCCCCTTCTTCATCTACAAATTATCAGGTCATCTCTAATGGTGCTATATTTTTATTGCTTCATACTAGTGTACTCTTCCTTGGAGCGTCAGTGTGTTTTTGTTTTCAGTTTGTTTTGTTTTGTTTGCTGTGCTATACTTGTTGGATCCTAGTATTCATGTTTGGGAGAGAGACACGCTCCACTTTTTCATTAGAATACTCTTGTGCTTCACTTATACTTGTTGAGTATTCCTGTCTAGTTGCTGTTATTGCTGTTAGCTCTCAGTTTTTCATGTATCTCTTGTTAGAGCTTTCAGTTTCTTTTGAAGAAAGTACTCTCTTGCTTCACTTATATCTGTTTGGAGAGTTGTCAAATAAGTTGATTGGTGTTTGGTTGGACCAGAAAAATGCTATGCATGTGGTAGTGGTATAAAATGCTTACATGAATCTTTTTAGATCGTTGTCTTGAGTAATTTGATGCTTGCCAATTGTTTTGAGCTGTCAAGTAATTAATGTTTAAGCTTGTGCATCATGTAAGTAATGGCTATTAATGAAGAACTACTATAAGGATTTTCTGCTATAATAATCTGTTGCATAATTGGAAGTCCATAGTAGTCTAGATAATTTTTGGATGAAGGCTATGTGTTAACAAGGAAGACAGTGGGAGTCTATGGTTCGTCAAACCTTGTGTTTTATGTACACTCTTGCTATTCCAGTTGATAATGATGTTTGCTTATAATAACCTTGCTAGCCTAAACTCTGTACTAAGAGGGAATGCTTCTTGTACATCCAAAACCTTGAGCCAAATCCATGCCACCTGTGTCCACCATACCTACCTATTATGTGGTGTTTTCACCATTCCAAGTAAATTTCTTCATGTGCTATCTACTAACTACTCAAAACTGTTACATTTCCTTTTTGTGTCACTACTTGAAAAGCTCATAAGGACGTAGTAGTGAGATTTGTCATCTTCCATGCTAATTAATTTACAAGGATTGGCAGCTTCATCTGCTTCTCCACCTTTTATTTTGCATTAAAGAGCTGGTTAGTCCACCCTATAAATAAATAAATAGACACTCCTCCATGGTGAATGTTGGTGGGCACCCGAGGATTCGGTTAGCCATGGTTTGTGGAAAGTAAATGGTTGGGAGGAGTGTCACCAATAAGTGCTTGTTACAAGTGCAGTCCTAAAAACTCTCGGAACCGCTCTAAAAGTTAGTTAGCCATGGAAGATGACAAGTACCTGCTATTTGATTTGTTGACACCTGTATACACCATTACCTTACAAAACAATATTTTATGCTCTCTATATGCCTTCGGGAACTACAGCTCTAGCACATGATGTTAATCCCTGCTTCCCTCTGCGAAGGGCCATTCTTTTACTTTTATGTTGAGTCAGTTTTCCCACTTCTTTCTGTCTACTTAAGCAAACATCATTGTCAACTCCAGTATAACAGTTTTTACATAACTTTGTGTTTGGTTGATCATATTCTTTGCATTGACATTATCTATATGATATACATGTTGAAAGTTGAAGCAAAAGCTGAAGCTATTATCTTCCTTTGTGTTGATACAAACACTTTCATGTTGAAATTATTGCTGCTGTGAACTAACTATTATGTTAGACTATTATATCTCTAAATGTTTTATAGTATTATTCATGAAAGTTTGCACTTGTGTGATCACTTATGTTTACTCTTTATTTACTTGCTTGCAAACTATAGACCATTGGCTTGGATCACTTCATTCAGATCATGTGCATTACATTGTTATTTGATCAAAGATTGTGTTGGTAGCATGTCACTTCAAAAATTATCTGTTTTTATCGTTTACCTACTCGAGGACGAGCAGGAACTAAGCTTGGGGATGCTTGATACGTCTCAAACGTATCTATAATTTTTGATGTTCCATGCTGTTATTATATCAATTGCTACATGTTTTGGTTACACTTTATATCATTTTTATGCATTTTCTGGGACTAACCTATTAACAAGATGCCACAGTGCCAGTTCCCTGTTTTCTGCTGTTTTTGGTTTCAGAAAATCTATTAAGGAAATATTCTCGGAATTGGACGAAACAAAAGACATCGTCAATAATATCACGAGGAGATCACGGAGTCCAAAGGGGAGTCGGAGCAGACCCACCAGGGGGCCACGCCACACTAGGGCGCGGCCCAGGGTGGGCCCGCGCCCCCCTATGGCGTGGTGGCCCCCCTCGGCCACCGACGCCGCCTCTTCGCCTATATATTCTCCGCGACGCGAAAACCCTATTACGGTCGATCATATTCCACGAAAAGTTCCGTCGCGGCCGTCATCGTCAATCTCAGATCGGAGGAGTTCTGAAGCTCTTCCCGGCACCCTGCCGGAGGGGAGATCATCACCGGAGGGCTCTACATCACCATGCCTGCCTCCGGAGTGATGCGTGAGTAGTCCACCCCTGGACTACGGGTCCATAGCAGTAGCTAGATGGTTGTCTCTCTACCTTGTGCCTCCATGTTTAGATCTTGTGAGCTGCCTAACATGATCAAGATCATCTTATTGTAATGCTAGATGTTGTGTTTGCTGGGATCCGATGAATATTGATACCATGTTTATTCAAGTTGTTTATCTATGTGCTCTTGATCTTGCATGCTCTCCGTTGCTAGTAGATGCTTTGGCCAAGTAGATGCTTGTGACTCCAAGAGGGGGTATTTATGCTCGATAGTGGGTTCAGTCTCTAGATATCTGGATCAGTGACAGAAAGGTCTAAGATGGTAGATGTGCTGTTGCTACTAGGGATAAAACATTGGTGCAGTGTCCAAGGGCACTTGTATTGATTACATTACACACTTTACTTCATGCAATAATCTGTTGTTAGCAACTTAATACTGAATGGATGCGGATGCTGCCTTGAAGGTGGATTATTTAGGCATAGATGCGGTTGGAATAACGGTCTATGTACTTTGTTGTAATGCCCAACTAGATTTCATAGTAGACATCTTGGCATGTATTGCATTGTTATGCCCTCTCTATTTGTCAATTGCCCAGCTGTAATTTGTTTACCCAACATGCTAGTTATCTGTTCTGAGAGAGACACCACTAGTGAACTGTGGACCCTGGTCCAATTTCCTCATACTGTTTACACAACCTGCTGCAATCATCTGTTTCCTGTTACTTGCTGTTTTCCTGCTGTTTTCCACACCATACGTTTAACTCTTTGTTTCTGCAAGACCGGAGAGATTGACAACCTCTCTGTTTCGTGTTGGGCAAAGTTCTGGTTTGTGTCTGTGCAGATTCCACGTTGGTGCAAGCTCCCTAGCGCCAGGGGGAGTCAACATCAACAACCTTCCGATAGATCGTCAAGTCCTACTGGATTGATAACCTTGGGTAGATTTCTCAAGGGAAAACTTCTGCTGTCTACATCATAACCTTCCTCTTGGGGTTCACCAACACGTAGCCATCAGGGAACCTAGTAGTTCTTGATCTTGGAGTTCTTGGTGCATCTCTTCTTTGTTCTTCCTCTCTTATACCCTCATAAGCATTTGTTGCTTTGTTGGAATTTGAGAGTGAAGGATTTGAGCACTTGTGCTCTTGCCTTTTGCATTTGGTGCATCGGTGTGCTCTCCACGAGGATTCGTGGAAGTTGAAAGTTTGTGAGCTTGTTACTCTTGGGTTCTCGGACCCTAGACGCCCGTGTGGTGGTTGAGACCTTTGTGGTCACTTGTAGCCGTTCGGGAGCCCCCAATCCCGTTGTGGGTTGTGCCCGGATTGTTGTTGAAAGCCGTTCGGGAGCCCCCAATCCCATTGTGGGTTGTGCCCCGGATTGTTGTTGAAAGGCTCCGGATTCCGCCTCGAAGGATTCCGATAGTGCAAGGTGAACCAAGCCTTTGTGGTGCGGTTCATCGGAGAAGAAGGTGAAACCTTTGTGGTTGTTGAACCGTTGTGTCGGTTCACACCTCTCTAACGAGACGTACTCTCTTAACAAGGAGGAACTCGGGAATACATCCTCGTCTCAGCGTGGCTCGGTTATTTCTATACCCGAGCTTTTTACTTATGCAATTTACTTTGTGATAGCCTTCGTTCTTGAAGTATTCTATAGCTATCACCTTGTTGTTTGTCTTGCTTAGCATAAGTTGTTGGTGCACATAGGTGATCCTAGTTTATTTAGGTTGCCGGCTTGTTAATTTAAACACATAGTTTTATTCCGCAATTATCAAGCCCAAACCGGAAAAGGTTTAAACCGCCTATTCACCCCCCCCCCCTCTAGGCGACATCATTGTCCTTTCACATTGGCGCTTTATACTCCAATTTTACGGCCGCTAATTCCATTAAGCCAAAGATGACAAGGATGGGTTGGACTAAACCCATACACAATTATGTAAATCTCAATGTTGATGCATCCTTCGAAGCAGACAACCTTCGCTGCGCTACTGGCGTGGTGATTCGGGATTGTCATGGCACATTTATAGCTGCTAGCAATAGCATATTGACGATGTCTTTGATGTGATGATGGCCGAGACACAAGCTCTGAAACAAGGACTCCTCCTGGCACAATCGGTAGGATGCAACCGAGTAATCTGCTATTCAGACAGTTCAGACGTAGTTCAGGCGATGAGAGAAGGAGGCAATTCATAAGGAGTTTCATCTACACTTTTTGATGACTGCTATCACTTGGCGTCGGAGTTTCTGAAGATAGAGTTTGATCACAATTGTCATGAAGCAAATACGGTGTCTCATGAACTAGCTAGGCTAGCTAGGACATCAGACCAACATATTTGGCTAGATGAACCTCCCGATTGTATTGTACCTCTACTAGTTAAGGATGTAACATATGTGATCAATGAATAAAGAGTTAATTTTTTTATTAAAAAAACCGCTAGTTTTGTGGGATACGTATCTGCTTCTCGATCAAATTGTTCTAGATATTTAGGAAAGGAAATAATGTTTCGAATAGCAACCCTAGAGCATCTCCAATAGGTGCCGTGAAATAGGACCCAAAAAACTAGGTGATGTAAATTGTATTCTCTCTATTTCTAAATATAGGGTGTATAATTTTCAGCACGGATATCAAGACATGATTATTTTGCATAAAGTGGACTGTTTTTCCTGAAAAAAATCGTGAGAGATGAATTTTTAATGGACACAAAATAAACACAATCCATCAAATCCCTCTTTTGAGATTAGGTCTCATTTTTCTGATGGATCAAATTGTCCATAAATAGAAATACGCCTTATATATGGACTTTTTTTCTTCACAAAACTATACACCTTACATCAAGTAGCGAAAGGAGTATATCACAAAAAGTGTTTTTAGGGCAACGGCTCCGTTAGAAAAGCTTTTTCGTTAGTCGCCGAGGTGCATGCCCGGTCGGGCGCCGCTCCGTTAGAAAAGTTTTATCGTTGCCGAGTGTAGCAACCTGGGCGTGCTTGTTCCCAAATGGTCACACCGGCGAAGTATTTGCCGTGTGTATTTGCAAACGCACTCAGGCTAATATCCTGAAACTTTGCCATGAATTTTGGAATTACACACGGCAAATATCCTTAAACTTTGCAGTGCTTTTTTACTTGGCAAATATCTTAAATTGTGCCGTGTATTTTGCAAATACACTCGGGAAATGTTCTGATGTTTTGCCGTGTGGCATTGCGATTGTGCTGTTCTCCACAATTCGTGTTTTCTGCAGAACACAGTTTGGAGTGTAACACTCGGCGTCTCTCTGGGACGACGAGATTACCCTCATCTTCGCCGGGCTCTCGGACACGGGGGGCCGTCGTCCGCTGCGCTGCCGCATGCCGGCGCTGGGGGCGCGTCGTGGCCACGAGCGCCGCCATCATCTGCCGCCCCTCAGCAGCTTCTTCCGGGACCTCGCCGTCGGCCTCTTCTACAGGAGAAAGATTGACCCACGGCGTGCGGCCGGGACGCGGCAGGGTGTCGGCCGCGCTTCGTCGCGACACGCTACCTCCGCCCCGGGCAGCAGCGGCATCTCAGCGTCGGCGACGGACTCTTGGACTATTCCCGGCCGGTCGCGTCGCGGAACGGATGTCTCGTTCTAGAGCTCCGGCGAGATGCCCAAGAGCCGCTTATCTGGCCAACGATGAGGTACCTCATAAGGCACCAAGTGCATGTCCATGTCATCGAGGCGTGCCCCGAGCGGCGAGCGCCCCAGGTCCATGGGCCGCAGACCGTCGGTGGCGCGACGGCGGCGGCGTCTCGATTTTCTCGGTGGTGTCGCGATGGTGTTCTGCTGCTGCGTCGATTGATGCGGGAGCAAAACGGAATTTATTCACTACACAAAAAAATATGATCGGAGCAGTTGGCTTGCTTAGTCACTGATGTGGGGCCGGGCTTCTGTGGTGCCACTTTGTCCGTCAACGACAATCATGGACCGATCGCTTTCAGAGTGGTACCTTTTCTTGTTTGTACCATGAAACTTTTTCGTTTTTTGCAAGAACATCTCCCGTCGTCGCGCCGTAAAATCATGTCCATGAGGCCGTGACTTCAAGGCCTTGCCAAAGATCCTTCGGTTGCCTTCCTTCTAAAGTTTATTGCTCCCTTCCTAAGGCTTGTCTGATGGCTTTCTAAGATCAATGCCAATGTTTCAGAAAATCTAGACTAGTTCCTAGATTACACAGTGTTATCTCCAATATCAACATGCATCTCCTCAAAGAATATGCATTCAAGGAGGTTTATTTGTTCACAAATCCTAGGACGGAAGACCATCGACACTATGACCCCTCAATGCGCCATTTGTGTAATCATAACCATTATACACAACAGCAAGCCTGATAACCTTAACCCCTCTTCTGCACATTATACTCATACACGCATCTTGCACGTGGTGGGTATAGCATCCCTATTTTAGCCAAATCTACTTAATTATGATTATTTTTCTAGGACTGTCTAATCAACAGATGGCTGAAATTGCAATTCGGCATCAGACATATTTCTAGCGTCCTTAATTCAGTCTCGTCATTGTCAAACCATATCAGTCCCTGATCAGTCCTAACCTCGAAAAAACCCAGGTTAGTCCGGTTTTTTTCTCCAAGCAGAAAATCAAACAAAAACCGGTCACTCAACAATCCCTCCACAACACCCACGAACAGCCAATATACATAAAAAAGAAGGCACCATCCAACAGAGCAGCCCCGCAGCTCGCTGTGCTCCTTCGAACATGATCACCACCAGCAGTAGCAGCCCCGCAAAGCGTGTAATTTGTCTGTCCAGGTAGCTACATGCTCTTGAAAAGCTCACCTTACAATTGAACAAAAATGTGAGTAAAATCGTCATGCATCACTAGCTAGCTATACTGGTCATGTATCACTAGCTACTACATGTTCATCACTAGCAAGCTAAAGCGTGGTCATCTACTTAATTAGTCAACTGCAATTTCTAAAACAAAAGGAAAGAAAACACTACTCTATGAGTGTTTTGTAGAACATGAAAATTGACAAAGTAGCTCATGAGCAAATATGACTAAATAGTGTACATGGAGAAAAGACGAGAGGAACTAACCATTCTAGATATGGTCGCCGCAGCCATCGGCGCTCACTCCTTTTCTGCTGGTACTCTTATACCTCTGGCTCAGCACATCCATGGTTCTGTCAGGATCAAGACAAGAGGTCAGCTCGAGGTTGATAGCATCAAGTATTGTACTGATTTTGTCCAAGTGCTACTTAAGATCTTGCCACAGTACTTTTGTGACAAAGGTTACATATTAATAAAGTAATTTCGATAGGGAAAACTAAGGTGTACAGATCAAACGGCAGTACCAAGGCAAGAACCTCCCCACCATGATGTTGTATCTTTTGGAATCACGTGTGTTTGGTGGCAACATCCACAAATCCAAGTCGAGAACATTTGCACTAATGATTCCTAAGAAAAATAATAACCAATTAACCATGAGACAAAGAGAAGGGCAGGTGAAGAAATATATTGAATTAAAGAGATGACTGAATAATTAATTAATAGAGAATGAAGAAGCAGACTGAGCAAATGGAACTTAAAAAATTCAGAAAGAAAGAAGAATTGAGAGAAAAGAACTAAGTGACTGAAATGCAAATTACAATGAGAGACTAAATACAAACAACTAAGAGATCGAAGAAAACATTATGACTGTGAGACTAAATTAAAACTGAGTAGGAAGATTGAAGAACTAAGAGACTGAAATGAGCAAATTGATGTGAGAAGTTGAAGAAAGCAAAGAAGAACTAGGTGACTGAGATAAGAACTGAGAAAATGAGGGAAGAAAAGAAATCAGCAACAATGAGAACTGAAAAACTAAAAGCAGAGACTGGGAGGAATTGAGATAAGGAGAAAATGAGCAACGACTGAGAGAACCAAAGAATTAAGAAAAGAACTAAGAAACTGAGCAAAAAATGAGAGAAGAAAAGATCATAACAGAAAAACTGAGCAGAAGAAAAGCAAAGAAATAAGCACAAAACTGAGATACGAACTGAGAAAATGAGAGAAACAAAACTTAGAGAAATAACGAGGAATGAGACTGAGCAAAGACTGAGAGAAAGAAAACTAAGAGAAATAATGAGGAAATGAGACTGAGAAAAGACTTAAAACTGAAGATAGACCGAGAGAAATGAAAGTAAGAGAAATAATGAGGAAACTAAGACTGAAAAATAAATAAATGAGATAAAAACCGAGAAAATATGAATGAGCAAAGACTTAAAACTGAAGAATTAATGAAGAATGACAGGAGAAAAGACTACGATAGATAAATGAATAAATGAATAAATGAGAGAAAGATAACTGAGAGAAAAAAAGGAAATAAGACTAAGAAAGAGAATGTGAGAATGACTGTAACAATGAAATACTCAAGAAATAAATGAGATATTGAACTATGAACAATGAATCACTGAGTAAATTATACAATGAATCACCGAAGAACTATGAACAATCAATCTGTTGGTTAGAAAGCCCCCCTGGTTTGTCGCATGATACACTGAACATTCAACAAATGAATGGGGTTATGGACCTCGAATAATTATAAAGTGTCTACATGAACTGCTCCAAAAACAACTAATATTGATCCGGATTAACCATCGACACTATGTTTCTTGTCTCGATGACAATGATGATATGGAGGTTGTGGAGGCCAAGCTTGAGTTTAGCTTTGTTGACCAGGTTGAGTATCAAAAGCCGAGGCATATTCACGCAATCGAAGCGTTCAGCTTCTCTGGCAAAGATCGTTGTTGGGACTACGTCACGTTAATGAAAATAGACGCTCTTGAACAATCAGCTCATCTAAAGGCCGATTGTTTCACCATCCGGTGTGACATGATGGTTTACAATGACCCCAATTCCGAGGATGCCGGTGTCACCATGTCTGACATAGGCCATCAATTTAACAATCTCCTTCAAAATAAGGTGGGTGCTGATGTGACATTCGAGGTCAGCGGCGAGGCGTTTGTTGCACACCGGTGTGTGCTTGCAGCCCGATCTACAGTCTTCATGGCACAACTCTTTGGCTCCATGAAGGAAGGCACTACGTCAAGTGTCATACAAATCAAAGACATGAGACCAAAAGTGTTTGCAGCTTTGCTTAAGTTCATATACATAGATTCATTCCCTGAGATGGAGGAGGACAATTACATGAAGGAGGAAGAAAGGCAAGAAGAGGAAGAAGGGCAAGATGATGAAGAAGGACAATGGCTGCAAGACTTGCTTCTAGCAGCAGACAGATACGATCTCCAGCGGCTCAACTTCTTATGTGGAAAGCACTTGTCCAAGCACATAGGTGTGAGCTCGGTGGCGTCCCTACTTGCTCTAGCTGAGCAGTACCACTGCCACGGATTGAAGGAGGCACACATCTTGTTGGTTGGGCCCGTCACACTACTGGTTTACTTAAAAAAGAAAAGATACGACTATCCTTCATAATTGATGCTCTAGAGGCATTAGCAGAAGTTCAGCTATTGTCTGCACAAGAAATTGAGCTTAAGAGCCAATCTAATGCGGAGTTAGCAAGACTTTTGCGGGAGGAAGAGTTAAAATGGTATCAACGTTACAAAGCACAATTCATCCTAGAAGGAGATTCGAATACTCGTTACTTCCACAGTATTGCCAATGTCAGACACAGGAAAAAGCAGATTCACTCCCTAGTACAGGAGGAGGGAACGATTGAGGGCCAGGAACAACTCAAGTCGTATATTACTAATTACTATAAAGGCCTGTTCGGAGCACCAGAGGAAGGAAACTTCACTTTGGACGAGTCAATAACGGCCGACATACCCCAGGTTTCCGTTGAGGAAAATAGCCTAGTCACCAAACCCTACTCGGAGGATGAAGTGAGAAAGGCGGTTTTCCAAATGGAACACAATAAAGCCCCTGGACCTGATGGTTTCCCAGCTGAGTTCTACCAGAATTTCTGGGAGATAATCAAGTCTGACCTGCTACAACTGTTCGCCTGTCTCCATGTTGGACAGTTGGAGTTGTTTCGACTCAACTTTGGTGAAATAATTTTACTACATAAGGTTAACGAGGCTGAGAGGATCCAACAATTCAGACCGATATGCCTCCTTAACGTTAGTTTTAAAATATTCACCAAAGTTGCCATGATTCGGCTGAACAGTGTGGCGGATCATGTGGTTCGACCGTCCCAGACTGCTTTCATGCAAGGACGCAACATCTTAGATGGGGTGGCAATCCTACATGAGACAGTTCACGAACTGCATAGGAAAAATCTGAATGGGGTAATCTTGAAAATTGATTTTGAAAAAGCTTATGATAAAGTTAAATGGTCTTTCCTTCGGCAGACTCTCAGAATGAAAGGATTTTCTGATGAGTGGCGTGCGCTTATTCATAGCTTTGTTTCGGGTGGAAGTGTAGCCATTAATGTCAATAATAACACTGGTAAATACTTTCAAACCAAAAAAGGCCTTAGACAAGGTGACCTGTTATCGCCAATGCTATTTAATATAGTGGCTGATATGCTGGCTATATTGATCGAACGCGCAAAGTCTGAGGGCCAAATTGAAGGAGTGATTTCACATCTAGTAGATGGTGGCTTATCGATCCTTCAATATGCCGACGACACAATTCTTTTTATGGAACATGACATCGAAAAAGCTCCTAATCTCAAGTTAATATTGTCAGCATTCGAGCAACTATCGGGTCTTAAAATAAATTTTCATAAAAGTGAATTGTTTTGTTTTGGCGAGGCTCAGGATAATGCCTCCTTGTATGCCGAGCTTTTCGGTTGTACGCAAGGTAAATTTCCTATCAACTATTTGGGTATTCCGATCCATTATCGGAGACTCACTAACGCTGAATGGAAAATTGTGGAGGAGAGACTTCAAATCCGGTTAAATAGCTGGAAAGGAAAACTCCTATCCCTGGGGGGGAAGATTGGTTCTCATTAATTCAGTGCTAACCAATATGGTACTGTATATGATTTCCTTCTTCCAACTACCCAAAGGAGTCTTAAACCGATTGGATTATTTCCGATCAAGATTCTTTTGGCAAGGGATAGTGAAAAGAAAAAGAATCGACTTACCAAACGGAGTGTGGTTTGCCGTCCAAAAGACCAAGGTGGGCTAGGTGTTCATGACCTTGAGGTCAAGAATAGATCCTTGCTTGGCAAATGGCTGTTCAAGCTTCTTTTTGAAGATGGCCTTTGGCAAACCCTCCTAAGGAGAAAGTATGTGGGTGATAAAGCGGTATCTTAGGTTTTTTGGAAACCCGGTGATTCACACTTCTGGGCTGGCCTCATGGCTACGAAGAAGTTCTTTTTCCCACATGGATCTTTCTCGATCAGGAATAGAGGGGAAATTCGGTTCTGGGAGGATATATGGCTTGGCCAAACCACCCTCCGAGACCAATACCCTGCTTTGTACAATATTGTGCGACACAAAGGCGACACGCTCGCCAAGGTGATGGGTACTTCCCCACCAAATGTGTCGTTCAGAAGAACTCTATTAGGGACTAGACAAGCATCTTGGAATGGCTTGCTCCTCCGGCTGGAATCTGTCCAACTGTCGGACGGCCCTGATAAATTTCGATGGGATCTTACTAAGAATGCTAAATTCTCGGTCGATTCTATGTATAGAGATTTAATCCAGCCTATAGTACAAGTCGATGCTAATAAGAAAATTTGGTTGATGAAGATACCGCTAATAACAAAGGTGTTTGCGTGGTATCTTCGTCGAGGTGTAATTCTTACTAAAGATAACCTTGCCAAACGCAATTGGCACGGGAGTAAAAAGTGTGTTTTTTGTAGTCATGATGAGACTATCAAACACTTATTCTTTCAGTGCGAGTTTGCTAGGTCTATATGGTCAGCTATCCAGATAGGTTCTACCTTATATCCTCCACGCAGCGTTGCAAACATTTTTGGCAACTGATTGAACGGGGTTGATTCTAGGTTTAAACTATTTATTAGGGTGGGAGCGATTGCCGTTATTTGGCCGCTATGGCTATGTAGAAATGACAAGGTTTTTAATGATAAAAACTCTTCTGTTATGCAGGTTGTATACCGATGCACAGCTACCATGGTCGGCCCAGCAGCGTGCGGAGCACCGAGAGCTGTTTTTGGAGGTGTCGTCACGTTTGGACGCTGCAGCGAGGGAGTTATTCTCCCAGCATGGATGGCCACATAATTTACGGCTCGACCCTCCACCACCATAGACGTCGTTACAATTTCTCATCATGATATGTAATTCGCCTTTTTTGTTTTTTGTTTGTTTTGGAACCTTGGAACTTGTTGGGGCTGTGTGCATACTAGTTATGCAGAGATCGGGTGTAATGATTAATACTCTTAAGTAATAAAATCTTTTTATCAAAAAAAAGTAACTAGGAGTCGTAAGACATTGGGGATTCCAGTTTTAAATTGTACGGTATCACAGATTGGATTCGTTACCGTCCACATATATATAGTAGAGATTTTTGCGAATTATATGCCGTCCATATATATCGTGCATGTTGCCCACGGCTCGAGGACTTCCAGCGAACGCAGGCAGCAGATCGGAAGTCGGAACCTTCCAGGAGGGAGATACATGGCTTTGAGCACGTACGGCAGGGACTTGACGGCCGCGGCCGGCGACGCCGACCCAGTGATCGCCGCGATGCCGAGATTGAACGCGTGGTGTGCATCCTCTGCCGCCGGACCAAGAACAACGCGGTGCTGGTGGGCGCCCCGGGCGTGGGCAAGACGGCCATCGCGGAGGGCCTCGCCCAGCGCATCGCCGCCGGGACGGTCCCTCGCGAGCTCCGCCGGGCGCGCGTCGTGGAGCTCGACGTCGGCGCCCTTGTGGCCGGGACCCATCTTGTGGGCACGTTCGAGGCGCGCATGAAGGACGTCATCATGGAGGCCGAAGACGACGCCGACGGCAAGGTGATCCTGTTCATCGACGAGCTACACATGCTTGTGGGCGCCGGCGCCGCGTCCAACAGCACCATGGACGCCGCTAACCTGCTGAAGCCGGCCTTGGCTCGCGGCCGCGTCAGCTGCGTTGGCGCGACGACCTTCGACGAGTATCGCAACCACATCGAGAAGGACCCGGCGCTGGAGCGGCGATTCCAGAAAGTGCACGTCCAGGAGCCGACCGCGCAGGCCACCATTGCTTTCTCCGGGGTCTAAGGCGGCGGTACGAAAAGCACCATCACTTGAAAATTCAGGATGAGGCCATTGTTGCCGCTACCGAGCTTGCTGGCCGCTATATCACCGGTGAAGGATTTTACCCTGTTCACATAATTAAATTTGCTTGTACTGTCTTTCTTTTCGTATGTAAACTAGTATAGGTCACACTATCATCGTGTAATTTATACTATTGACATGGAAGTTGTGCAGTATACGATTCAAGGCAAGAATCTTCACTGTTGAATCTTCAATGTGACACTGGATACATTAGGTTGAAAAAATAATTAATATGCTGGAGAAAACTTATATAGTCTTATTCTCGTTGTAGATCGTCACTTTCCGGATAAAGTAATCGATGTTATTGACGAGGCGTGTGTCACCAGAAGGATGCAGGTCACAAATGAAAGAAAAGCGGACATGGACATGGCGCAGACCGCAGACAACAAAAAAGAAGTTGTTACTACAGATATAAGTTCTAATAAGAAGAAAAAACCAGTTGTTGGCCCGGATCATGTTGCGCAGGTATGCAGTCTTAGTAAGATTTGTGTAAATACTGGCAATTATTTCAATGTGGTATATATGCGTTTTTCATTTTCTAATATTAACTGAAGGTTGTTAGCCGATGGACTGGAATTCCTGTCAATGCACTTGATCAAGAGGAGAAAAATAAGTTAACACACTTAGCGGAAAGATTGTGTGAGCGAGTTGTCGGCCAGGATGAAGCCGTGAACTTGGTTGCGCAAGCCGTGTTACGATCTAGGGCTGGGCTGGATAATTCCGACCAACCGATGGGTTCTTTCCTCTTTTTGGGCTCGACGGGAGTTGGAAAGACAGAGCTCGCAAAAGCCCTTGCGAACCAGCTATTTGATAGTGAGAAGAAGTTGGTTCGTTTTGACATGTCCGAATATATTGGGGAAGGTTCTGTCATGCGGCTCATTGGGGCACCTCCAAGGTTTTGAATATATAATTATTTCCTTGAACATAACATTATCGTACCTAGTTCTCTTCATGATCTTAGTGCTTCCTTTAATTTTGATATTTTGAAGCTTTGTTGGCCACGAAAATGGTGGACAACTGACCGAGAGAATTAGAAGGCAGCCATACAGCGTCATCCTTTTTGACGAGGTGGAGAAAGCACATCATTCGGTGTTTGATGTTCTCCTCCAACTTCTTGATGATGGCATCCTTACCGATGGCTTGGGGAGAACCGTAGATTTTAAGAACACTTTCATCATCATGACCTCAAACTTAGGAGCAGAGTACTTAAGTTCAAACGATGAGACAAAACAAGTTGCCCGGAGCCTCATCATGGAGAAGGTTTGTGAATTCTAGTTTGCTCACATGCAAGTGTAACGAGATCACAGTTAGCCTACTTACGATTGTCCTATATTACTATTTTGCACAGGTTCAGAGATACTTCAGGCCCGAGTTTCTAAACCGGTTGAGTGAAATCGTGATCTTTGAGACTCTTCTGCATGACAAGCTGAAAGATATTGTGAGAATCCAGATAGACAAAGTCATTGCCAGTGTATCTTCCAAGGGCATCTCTTTATTTGCAAGCGATGCCGCTCTCGATGTCATTTTGTCAGAATCATACAACCCAGTAAGTAAAGTTTCAGTCTATCGAAGGTGTTACACAATGACACTCACATTTCTCAAATAACCTAGGTAGAGCTATTTATTTTGTGAAAGGGTGTATATTTTTGGTGACAATGCATCCACCTTTGATAACAGATGTACGGTGCAAGGCCAATAAGAAGGTGGGTGCAGAAGAACGTGATAACCAAGCTCTCCGGTCTCCTGGTCAGTGGAGAAATCGGTGAAGGCTCAACGATCCACATCGACGCTAAAGATGACAAGGTGCTGAAATATAAAGTGGTGAAGGAGGTGGGTGCAGAACCTCGGAAATCCCGACGAAAGCGAAAACGCAATCGAGGTCGAGCCCGAGCCCGCAAAACAAAGAACACCAAGAGGTTGCCGCAGCAGGATGAGACGACATAGGAATAGTGCAAATGCTTCCGCAAAATTTGGGTGTTATTACTGTCAGGGAGTACTATATACAGTTATGAACTGCTAGTGCTAGGTTAAACTGAATCAACTGCTGATTGAAGCAACGTCAAGGAGTGAGCTTCGCCACCAGTCAGACGCTTGTCTTTCTGGTCACCTCTTCGCTGATGATTGCTTAATTTTCGGTCGCCAGTTAAATGCAGGTTCTTTCTTGTTAGAGCAGCAGCGGCAGCGACTCGGTTTGGTACTAATCTCCAAAAAGGTGATCGAGTGTTGAATGCTTACTTAATCAGGTCTGGGCTGGATCAACCGGACTCCGGACGTATTGAGGGCTTAGTCCTCGTCGTATTTTTTTTTCCATTGAAAAGGCAATTCCTCGTCCTGTTTGTAATGCGCTCGGGCACGAACCTTGTGGACATCCATGTACGCGTTCTGGCAATTCAAGAGATTTACACAAGGAGAACTTTAAATAAGCTGGGTACCGTAGGTATAATACCTCGTTAAGTAGTCTCATTTCAGTGTAAGGCCCCGATTGGAAAGGCTGTTCGTTTTTACCCTTGAAATATACGGACCATGTGAGGTCTGTATTTCTGCCCGACACTTTACAGCCAAAAAACAGTGAGCCAAGAGGGGCCTAACCTTTATTTCGTAAAAGAAAGTAGTCCCATTTAACAGCCAAACTTGTGCGAACTGGCCCATGAAGACGTAATTATCACGAAGAAAACTATCAAACCACACGCGGAAGAAGCTAGGCATTCTGCTTTTTACTGGACTAGATAATCAGTAAATTTCGATATTGTTGATCAAATGTAGCGAAACGGTACGTACGAGAAAGATAGGAAAGGTGGCGATCGTGGCGGCGGCCTAGGGTTTCAACCCTAGCCGCCGCCGCCGGTGATATCTGCAGCTTCATCGTCGCCGCCGGCAAAGATTCGACGGGTCCTCGCCTCCTCTAGGTGTTGTTCTGGCACTAGAAGGTGTGGGGACCTCGGACCTGCGCACGGCGCTTTTCAAAGGTTCTTAATGGTAGAGTTTGGTTTTGGTCGTCATCTTCTTCGTTAATGGAGATGGTATCGTCTACAATAAGTGATCTTCCACGCTTCGTTCGACGGCGAGATATCCTTCCCGACGTCATTGATGGCTTTGGAAGATTAAGTCTGTCTAGGTATGGTTCTTCAGATCTTGCTTCGCCAGATCAATCTTAGATTGTTTCTCATGGTTGCCGCGAGGAGGTTTGTTCTCGCAATATCTATCCCGGCTACTACGTCTTCGGCAATGGTGATTCGTTCTCTTGGCTCCCAACGACGTCGACAAAGTGGTTCGGTTATTTGTCCCTGGAATATCAGTGGGGGTGCTCTTGCCGATGTTGCTTGATTAATTTAATGGCTGCGTGCGTGCACAAAGTCTTGGCATTGCGGCTCAAAATTAAAAAGGGAGAACCTTCGGTGGTATTCACAGGTCTGTGGTTTGGTGGTGTTGGCGTTGTTCTACGGCTGCCTTCAGAAAAGTACAAGATTGTGTCATGATGAAGAAAGAGCTTGAAGATCTCATAGATTTGCTAGTCTCTTTTAGTTTTGTTTTTGTAATCGATATAATCGTGTACTCTCTGCTGGTTTAATATACGTGAAAAAATTCAAAAAAAAAAGATAATCAGTAAATTTCTTTCCATTGCAATCTTTTTCTAGAAACAAGGCACTTGACCCAGCTTTACATATAGCACCAGAAAGTTCCTTTGAGTTTTTTTTCTATGCATGTCGGGTTTAGTGATTTCGTTTTTTTCTGTTATTTGTTCATTCCATTGGTCAATTTTTGTTGTCGACAATCAGAAACAAAGTATGGTCGTAGCCCATGGTACTACAAACAAGTTGTCCACGATAAGAAACAAAGCACACTGGCAATCGACTGCACAACAATAGGGTAGGTCCGGCCGAACAAAACAGAATAAAGCCGGAAAAAGACGCAGAAAAAAAATAGAGTTGCAAGGCACGACACTAAGGGCCACTTCTTTTGGGCTTCTGCATAAGCAGAAGCCTGCTTATGGATTTCGGTGGGGAGAAGCTAGTAGAAACTGTCTAGACCCTCTTTTTGGGCTTCTGCAGATTTGGCTTATTTGCTGTGCTTAGTTGTGAGATGTCTGAAATGTCCCTGAATTTGATATGTGTACTTAATAAAGTGATATCTCGGCTTATTTGTTGTGTTGCGTCTGATAAATGAGCAAAAAAATACAATCAAAATAATATGAAATTCCATACATTGTGTTTTAAAGGTAAACATGAAGAGTTCAGTACATGTCAAAATAAAAGCAATGTCATAATGATTCAAATAACAATAACAAGAACTGTTCAAGCTACTATTCCTTGCGCGATGGTCCGTCGCAGTGTTGCCATGAAGCTATCAGATAAAGAGGGAGCGGCTCCACCAGTATAAGATGCGCTATCCTCATGTACATATGCGCCCCGCTCAAACCTGTCGAAGTGGTCAACGTATAGATTACTCTCACGAATGAAGTTGTGTAGACACATACAAGTGATGATCTTCGTTTGCGTCAACTCATCAAAATGTGGTATTGCGAGTAGAATGCTGATGCATGTAAAATGCATACATGAACTTTGCACTTTAATTGCTTATATTCCAATCATATTTGCATCATATAAGGGTTATATCAATGTTTTATCATGATTTTGGGAATACTTCATAGTTTTCCCATTTATTTGGAATTAACCCTGCACAGGCAGAAAACCCTAGTTTTGTATTTTAATGTTTCAGGGACCCAAATGTCAACGAAATCACCTGGAAATTTACGGGCGTCAATATTTGGAAGGAAGAAGGACTACGGAAAAAGGAAGCAAGCAAACGGAGACCCGAGGGCCAAACGGGCCTGGCCCACGCGGCCAGGTACTGTGGCCGCGTGGGACCCACCCGTTTGGGCCTCGTGGCTCCGTTGCCGTCAATCTTCGCTCCACCACCTTCGTCTTGACCTAAAAACGCCTATAAAAAAGGTCCCCCGTCGTTCTCTGGAAGGAGCGCCGCAGAAACACAGAAACACCGAAACGGAGATCAGGAGCTGCAGATTAGAGGGGGAAAACTCCGGCGGGGCGCTGCCGGCGTGGTCTCCACCTTCTCCATCGACTTCTCCACCGTCTCCATGATGAAGAGGGAGTAGTCCACCTCTGGACTATGGGTTTGTGGAAGTAACTTATGTATCTCTCCTCTCTTGAGCTTCACTAATTAGTACCGTATGAGCTGCTGAACATGATTACGGTCACCGTTGTAATACCTTTGTGGTGGATCTTTATGAGTTAATATATGTTTGAGATTGCAATGTTTGTTTCAGTTATGAGTATAGATGCATATTATGTACCCGTTCTTGTCTACTTGTTTTGATCAAGCATGTTTATGAGAGCGTGTGAGGGGGAACGTGTGCATTAGTTGGAGTAACGGGGGGTGGCTAGTGCAGTGAACGTGAGAGAAAGTTCTGCGATCCACTTTGGTATCTTTACCTTACTTTGTTACCTCACTAGGGATAAACTAAAATACCATGCTACCGGGGATGTGGGCGTGACCATTGCCACTACTCCATGACTAGATCTAGCATGTTCTTATTTTCACTTCATGTCATGATACTTATTGCTATACTCTGAGTTATCTTAATTACTGAGGTGTTATGATTTAGTTCGCATCTTGGTGGAGTATAAGAGAGGTTAATAACCAAAAGATCTCTATGTTAGGACGTGATGCCCATATATCTAAGTAACTTGTTATCAAACCCTGTGTTGCAATCTCATATGTTAACTTTGTGTGTTCCATTGTCTACCACTTTATAAAGAGAGAGTGCATTTGTGAAACCATGAACCCAGTCCATTTTTAATCATAAGAAACACCTTTCCAACACCATATACCACTTTTATATTTTCAGCCATCATTAAATCCGAAAATACAAAAATACTTTTCATCTTGCATACATCATTTAAAAACCCAAAAATATCATTTACCATTGCATCCACCATCATTGCATATTTATTTCCTGTTTGCATTGCATAATTATCCTGATATCATTCTTACACCTTGTGCTTGACAACCACAGGTGAGGTTGAGGACCAAAACATCTAACCTTGTTTTGTAGGTAACCAAAAGAAGGATAAGAAGATAAATCTACCACTTCAGATTCCCCGAGAGTTCGATATTAAACCCTCGAGTCACCCCTCGTGGGGAAAACTGTCTTCCACTATACTATACACTCTGCACTTGGAGTCTCAACCTAAATCCCGTTATTTGTGCAGGCATCAAGACTTGCTCTTCGGGATCATCAAATGCGCCAGTTCATTTTCAGAACACCAAAAGCTCTTTCAACAGCATTTCATAGACAAGAATGAAGATGGTTGAATTTCTCCATCATGTTTCGTGGAGGTGCTCCTTGAAATTCTGGAACATGATAGCGTTGCTCTTTGAATGGGCCGAGATAGCTAGTTCTGTTTGGGTATCCCGAGTCAACAAGATAGTATTTTCCTGCAAGTAGCAAAATATCAAAACATGTCGATAGTAGGTATGAGCAAATATTTTCTATACATATTACATATGCGAAAAGATTACCAGTAGGAGGGTGCGGATAATTGGGGAAATGGGGCCGAGCATCAGTCCATACACGTGTATCATGAACAGATCCAGGCCATCCAGCAACAACAAATGTGAACCTCATGTCAAAATCACATATTGCTAGCACATTCTGACTTGTATAACCTTTCCTGTTAGTGTATTGTTGCTTGAGTTTCTCAGGAACTGTGACACGGATGTTGATACGTCTCAAACGTATCTATAATTTTTGATGTTCCATGCTTGTTTTATACCAATTGCTACATGTTTTGCATCTACTTTATATCACTTTTATACATTTTTGGGACTAACCTATTAACAAGATGCCGAAGTGCCAGTTCCTGTTTTCTGCTGTTTTTGTATTCCAGAAAAGCTAGTCTGGAAATATTCTCGGAATTGGACGAAACTACACGGGAGTCCCTATTTTACCAGAACACATCCTGACGGACCAAAGAGGCGACGGAGGAGCCACGTGGGCCCCACACGTGGCCAGGGCGCGGGGCCCCCTCTGCCGCGCCCTGGGGTGGTGTGGGCCCCACGGGCCTCTCCAGCCGCCGCCCTTTCGCCTACTTATTCCCCCCGACGCGAAAACCCTAAGTACCTGAGCAAATATCCACGAAAAGTTCCAGAGACGCCGCCGTCGTCAACCCTAGCTCGGGAGGGTTCAGAACCTCTTCCCGGCACCCTGCCGGAGAGGGGAATCGTCACCGGAGGCTTCTACATCGCCATGCCTGCCTCCGGAGTGATGCGTGAGTAGTTCATCCTTGGACTACGGGTCCATAGCAGTAGCTAGATGGTTGTCTCTCCACTTTGTGCCATCATGTTTAGATCTTGTGAGCTGCCCTACATGATCAAGATCATATTATTGTAATGCTACATGTTGTGTTTGCTGGGATCCGATGAATATTGAATATTATGTCAAGTTGATTATCAATCTATCTTATATGTTATTTAAGATCTTGCATGCTTTCCGTTACTCGTAGATGCTTTGGCCAAGTAGATGCTTGTAACTCCAAGAGAGAGTATTTATGCTAGATAGTGGGTTCATGTCTCCGTTTAACCTGGGACAGTGACAGAAAGTTCTAAGGTTGTGGATGTGCTGTTGCCACTAGGGATAACCTAACGATGCTATGTCCACGGACATATGTGTTTGTTTACATTACGCACTTTACTTAATGCAATTATCCGTTGCTTGCAACTTAATACCAACGGGGACTCGGATGACAACCCGGCGGTGGATTATTAGTCATAGATGCTGTTGGATAACGATCTATGTATTATGTCGTAATGCCCAATTAAATATCATAGTAGTCAACATGTCATGTATATGCATTGTCATGCGCTCACTATTCGTCAATTGCCCAGCTGTAATTTGTTCACCCAACATGTTAGTTATCTTTTATGGAGAGACACCACTAGTGAACTGTGGACCCCGGTCCATTCTTTTACACTGATTAAACAACCACAAACTGCAAACTGTTCCTTTTTCATTCTCTGCAATTTAATACTCATTTTCCACACCATACGTTTAATCCTTTGTTTTCAGCAAGCCAGTGAGATTGACAACCTCACTGTTTCGTTGGGGCAAAGTAGTTTGATTGTGTTGTGTGCAGATTCCACGTCAACAGTCCAGACTCCCTCAACAACTATTTTTCTGGCGCCGTTGACAACCTTCTGAAGAGTTGCTGCTCCTACTGGTTCGATAACCTTGGTTTCTTTCTGAGGGAAAACTTGCTGCTGACTACATCATACCTTCCTCTTGGGGTCTCCCAACGAACGTGTGTTTCACGTCATCAAGCTATTTTTCTGGCGCCGTTGCCGGGGAGACAGCAGTCTTCTGCAAGGGGAGTTTCACGCTTCCAATCTCTTTACTTTGTTTTTGTCTTGCTTAGTTTATTTTATTTTATCTTGTTTGCTTTCAATTATCAAAAACACAAAAAAATTAGTTACTTGCATTCAGTTTATTTTCAGTTTTGTTTTCTGTTAGTTATCATGTCTGGTTCGGCTCATCATGTTTTGGTTCCTGAAGTTGAGGTTCGATCTTTTAAGCAACAAAGTGGAGAAAGTTTGAAAGATGCTTGGTATAGAATCAGCGATGCTCATCGTAGGTGTGCTAAAAAATATTCCACTATGATCCTGCTTAGAAATTTTTATGTTGGCATAACTAGCTGGTATAGATATGTCTTGGACACTTTGACGGGAGGTAACTTTCTTGGTACCCTGCGTTGGAAGCTAGTTATATTATTGAGAGCCTAGTAGGAACACCACCTGTTAGTAACATTAAAAATGAGATCACCTTGGAAGATGTTATAAAGAAATTGGAGTCTATAGAGAAAAATTTGCCAAATCTCCTTGATAGTACTAGCAAAGTTGATGAATCACTGGGAACCATTAATGAAAGAATTGCTGTTTTAGAAACTAGTACTATTCAAGATAATCAAAATCTTAGGATTGGTGAATTAGAGGAGGCTATGGATGCAATAAGTTCTACTTTTACCTCTATTAAAACTAAAAGGCAAAAGGCTTTTGTGGGGAGAAAGCAAAAATTTATGTATGTTCCAAAAATTTCTAAACCAAAACCCACGGGTGCGTTAAAAACGGATAACGTGTTCAATGAGCTTGAGGGTAAGTCACATAATGGTCTATTTAAATTTTCTTCCCAAGAATTACGTAAACTGAAAAGTCCTAATGTGACAAACCCTGTTCTTGATGAAGCTTTTGATGAATTAGACCTTTCTTCACTTGGTAATACTTGATGCATGCTTTGTGCCTAGCTAAAAGGCGTTAAAGAAAAGCGCTTATGGGAGGCAACCCATTTTATTTTTCTGCAATTTTTCTTTTATTGAGTCAAGGAGTTTGTTTACTTCTGTAGCAACTCCTTTGTATCTTTATTTTCTCGCATTGTTGTGCCAAGAGTAGCCTCTAATGATAAGATGATGCTTAATTTTGATTGCTGCGCAGAAACAGATTTTTGCTGTTCACTGTACGAAATTCCTAAAATCACCAGATTGTTAAAAAATCTGAAATTTTTGTGCGTAATCTTTATGAATGTCTGAAACTTTCATTAGTTCAGAGTTTCTCGATCTGAGCGTCGTAAGTGCCTCGAAAAAATTCGTCTTTGCGGACTGTTCTGTTTTAGACAGATTATGCCTTTTTATTTTTCGCATTCTCTCTTTTACTAGTGTTGAGTGAAATTCTTTTTTGGGTGGAAGAGCTTCACATAACATCAGTGGCTGTAGCTAATGTTTAAAGTAACAAATCATATTGCGTCTTTACAGAACATGTGAATTTTTGATTATGCACTAACCCTCTAATGAGATCTACTTTGAGTTTGGTGTGACGGAAGTTTTCAAGGGTCAAGAGAGAAGGATGATATAATAGGATCAAGAAGAGTGAAGAGCTTAAGCTTGGGGAGGCTCCCATGGATCTCCCCAGCATATTTCAAGAAGACTCAAGCGTCTAAGCTTGGGGATGCCCAAGGCATCCCCTTCTTCATCGTCAAAATTATCAGGTCATCTCTAGTGAAACTATATTTTAATTCTTTCACATCATATGTGCTTTTCTTGGAGCGTCTGTGTGCTTTTTATTTTCAGTATTGCATTTTATTTTCAATAAAGCTTGACTGGACCCTAGCATTCTTGATTGGGAGAGAGACACGCTCCGCTTTTTCATGAGAATACTCCTATTCTTCACTTATATTTGTTGAGTATTCATATCTAGCGCTGTTCAGCTTTTAGCTCTTGTTTTCATGTATCTCTTGTCAGAGCTATTAGCTTTCTTTTGTAGAAAGTACTCTCTTGCTTCACTTATATTTGTTTGGAGAGTTGATGAAATAAATTGATTGGTGTTTGGTTGGTTCAGAAAATGTTGCATGTGGTAATTGGTATAAGGAAAAACTTGCTTAATCTTGTAGATCACTAAAATGGATAACTTGATGCTTGTCAATTGTTTTGAGTTAACAAGTAGATCATGATTAAATTGTGCATCACATGAGTTAAGCCTATTAGTGAAGAACTACCGTAAAGCTTGTTGAAAATTTGGTTTGCATCGTGGTACCTCTAAGGTCTAGATATTTTCTAATAACAGGGTTTGGTTAACAAGGAAGACGGTATGAAGTCTTATAACGTTTGCAATATGTTTGTCATATAAAACTTGGTGTACGGGTTGATATTCTTGTTTGCTTACATAACCTTGCTAGCCTAAACTCTGTACTGAGAGGGAATGCTTCTCGTGCATCCAAATCCTTGAGCCAAAATCCATGCCATTTGTGTCCACCATAACTACCTATATGTGGTATTTCCTTGCCACTCCAAGTAAATTTTTCATGTGCTACCTTTAAATTATTCAAAATGTTATTATTCCCTTTTTGTGTCAATGTTTACTAGCTCATGAGGAATTAGTGTGGTTATTCTTTATTCTATTTGTCGAGTGGACTTTTACACCTGGACTAGTGGCATATACATCCGCTTATCCAATAACTTGCAAAAAGAGCTGGCAACGGGGTGCCCAGTCCCAATTAATTACAACTTTAACCAATTAATTCTCTTCACACTTTTGCCCTGATTCATCAGTAAGCAATGACAAACAGTGAAATACCTGAATGTGTGTAAACCAAAGAGAAAGAGGGATGATCTGCCTTGCTGGTAGAAATAACGTCCTTCATGGGAGCCGCTCTTAAAAGTCCGTTCGACAGGTAGAATACTGTTCTCACCCGCTACCATTCGTTGACAATTAACAAACACCTCTCAAAAATAGATACTCCTCCATGGTATGTGATTGATGGAAGGCACCCGAGGATTCGGTTAGCCATGGCTTGTGTTAGCAAGGTTGGGAGGAGTATCAAATATTTTATGCAATCTCTATATGCTTTCAAAAACCTAAAAGCTCTAGCACATGATTTAATCCCTGCTTCCCTCTGCGAAGGGCCTTTCTTTTACTTTTATGTTGAGTCAGTTTTCCTATTCTTTCTGTCTTCCACAAGCAAACACTAGTGTCAACTTTGTTACAACATGCGTTATATGCAATGTATTGGACTTGTTATACTACTTTGTGTTGACAATATCCATGAGATAAATATGTTGAAAGTTGAAGCAAATGCTGAAACTAAATTCTTCCTTTGTGTTGATTAAATACCTTTTATTAGAAACTATTGCTTTATGAGTTAACACTTATGCAAAACTGTTTGATGCTTGTCTCGAAAGTACTATTCATGAAAACGTTTAGCTTGTGTGATTCATTGTTTACTCATTATCTATTTGATAGCAAATTATAGACCATTGACTTGGATCACTTCATTCATTTACATGTGCCTTGCAATATTATATGATCAAGATTATGATAGTAGCATGTCACCTCAAAAATTATTTGTTTTTATCGTTTACCTACTCGAGGACGAGTAGGAACTAAGCTTGGGGATGCTGATACGTCTCAAACGTATCTATAATTTTTGATGTTCCATGCTTGTTTTATACCAATTGCTACATGTTTTGCATCTACTTTATATCACTTTTATACATTTTTTGGGACTAACCTATTAACAAGATGCCGAAGTGCCAGTTCCTGTTTTCTGCTGTTTTTGTATTCCAGAAAAGCTAGTCTGGAAATATTCTCGGAATTGGACGAAACTACACGGGGTCCCTATTTTACCAGAACACACTGACGGACCAAAGAGCGACGGAGAGGAGCCACGGGGCCCCACACGCCAGGGCGCGGGCCCCCTCTGCCGCGCCCTGGGGTGGTGTGGGCCCCACGGGTCTCCAGCCGCCGCCCTTTCGCCTACTTATTCCCCCCGACGCGAAAACCCTAAGTACCTGAGCAAATATCCACGAAAAGTTCCAGAGACGCCGCCGTCGTCAACCCTAGCTCGGGAGGGTTCAGAACCTCTTCCCGGCACCCTGCCGGAGAGGGGAATCGTCACCGGAGGCTTCTACATCGCCATGCCTGCCTCCGGAGTGATGCGTGAGTAGTTCATCCTTGGACTACGGGTCCATAGCAGTAGCTAGATGGTTGTCTCTCCACTTTGTGCCATCATGTTTAGATCTTGTGAGCTGCCCTACATGATCAAGATCATATTATTGTAATGCTACATGTTGTGTTTGCTGGGATCCGATGAATATTGAATATTATGTCAAGTTGATTATCAATCTATCTTATATGTTATTTAAGATCTTGCATGCTTTCCGTTACTCGTAGATGCTTTGGCCAAGTAGATGCTTGTAACTCCAAGAGAGAGTATTTATGCTAGATAGTGGGTTCATGTCTCCGTTTAACCTGGGACAGTGACAGAAAGTTCTAAGGTTGTGGATGTGCTGTTGCCACTAGGGATAACCTAACGATGCTATGTCCACGGACATATGTGTTTGTTTACATTACGCACTTTACTTAATGCAATTATCCGTTGCTTGCAACTTAATACCAACGGGGACTCGGATGACAACCCGGCGGTGGATTATTAGTCATAGATGCTGTTGGATAACGATCTATGTATTATGTCGTAATGCCCAATTAAATATCATAGTAGTCAACATGTCATGTATATGCATTGTCATGCGCTCACTATTCGTCAATTGCCCAGCTGTAATTTGTTCACCCAACATGTTAGTTATCTTTTATGGAGAGACACCACTAGTGAACTGTGGACCCCGGTCCATTCTTTTACACTGATTAAACAACCACAAACTGCAAACTGTTCCTTTTTCATTCTCTGCAATTTAATACTCATTTTCCACACCATACGTTTAATCCTTTGTTTTCAGCAAGCCAGTGAGATTGACAACCTCACTGTTTCGTTGGGGCAAAGTAGTTTGATTGTGTTGTGTGCAGATTCCACGTCAACAGTCCAGACTCCCATCAACAACACTATTTTTCTGGCGCCGTTGACAACCTTCTGAAGAGTTGCTGCTCCTACTGGTTCGATAACCTTGGTTTCTTTCTGAGGGAAAACTTGCTGCTGACTACATCATACCTTCCTCTTGGGGTCTCCCAACGAACGTGTGTTTCACGTCATCAGATGTGTGTTCCATCAATTGCTCCAATGGCATCTTTGAAATGTGGCCAGAATCTAGGATGTCTAAGTTTAGCATGAGGTTGGGTGAAAGTAGGATCATTTGGTCTAATATAATCACCAGCCATACGATCTACACAGTCCAACACATGATGAAACTTGTTGCTGACGGTAGAAACACTACGCTCAAAACGATCTGCGGCTTGACTATTATACTCAGGTGCCCCCAACATCCACATAAATAGAGCTGGTGATTCTACACTGGACATCTGAGGAGTGGACTTGAGACCATAGTTAGCCACAAGAATGTCATGTAACATTCTAAAAACTGACCTCCTCATTCTAAAAGCATTGTAGAACCTCCTTGGATCCTTCAACCTCTCCTCGACCCATTGTATCCCTGTGATCAAAGGCACTCTTCTAGCTGCATAAGGAACCTTCTCATTCACTTCCTCTGCAATACAAGCCACAAGCAAAAAGCACATATCAAACTCATCATCGGAATCATCATTTGAGGAATTCATCTGCAAGCAAAAATAAACATGCTTAAGATCGGTTTCATAACAAATAACATGGGTTCATGACAAATACAAATTGTAAGCGGATACAAGTTCCAAACTAATACAAGTTCTAAGCAAATAAAATAGTTCATGACAAATACAAGTTCTAAGCAAATAAAATTGTACACATTCATGACAAATAACACTACTTCTTGTTATATTGCTCCCATGTCATCCTAATCCAATCAAGCCTCTGTGTAGGCGTTGCATCCTCCACCAAACAAGCAAACATTTCACGTTACCCCTGTAGAAGGAAAAGTTGTGTAGCATAGAAGTACTCCGGACTCCCCGGCTTAGCTCCATTCTCATAGATTAAGGCAACCAAGCGCCTAATCTCATCCCTAGAAGATTCCTTAACTTCTCCCGGAGATGTCACAGAATTCTTACTCTTCTCTTCCTCCAGCATCTTCTTCTCTTCCTCCAGCTTCCTCTTCTCTTCCTCCATAATCCTTAGCATGTCCTTATTTTTCTCCCTCTTTTCCATGAGCTCCATTATACGGCCCATAGCAACGGCACTGCTGCTTGCACTACTCATCTTTGGTGTTGCTGAAGGACTAGGTGAGTAGGGGCATGATCTCTTCTTCGTGGGACGCACAGGTGTCGCAAGAGGCGCTTCTTCACCTTCACATCCTGACCCTTCAACATCCTCCTCAATGTCGATGGTGGCTCCAGAAGATCGAACCTGAGAAGTGGGAGGCACCCTAGCAGTCACATTGGTCACAACATTCTTGTCAAATAGTATCTTCAGGTCCTCCTCATCTTGCAGTGGAGCTATCCGAAACTTGGCTGCCTCAGGACACATCTGCATATCACAAAATATCATTAGAGGACATGAAAGGAACAACAATTGCCAAGCATATGAAAAACTCATCATTACCTGTATCTCACGTTCCCACCACTCATCGCTAGCATCAATGGTATGTGTGGTAGGATCTATACCCAAACCGGATGCGTGTTCCCACCTATTTTTCATTTGCTTCTTATCATATTGTCTCTTCGTGCGTTCGTTGAATTCTTAACCAAACTATCGTAGCCATGTTTGGTCAAAACTTGCACTGGACGATTGTTTGCATTAACCTCTTCAATGCACACGTCAAGAAACACACGATGCGCAGCCGCATCCCAGCAAGCTTTCGATTGTTTTGGCTTAACAATCTAGATGCACAACACACAACATCAATTAACAGTACAATATCTACACTACATGATAGTTCGAGAGCACCATCTAGCACAACAAAAATAACATATATATTATCAATTACCAGTACAACTAAATTAACAGTACAATTACCATCTATTAACAGTTTGAGAGCACCATCTAGCACAACAAAAAATGTACAGTAGCTACATATGGACAGCCCTTTCAAACTTGGTACAAAATATGAAATTTGTTACTCATATGCAGTGCAAAATGGGGGCAAAATCGAGCTCAATACCGGAGCTCGAGACGTCGACATCGAAGTAGGGATGTGCCGGCCTTGTCGCAGATGACCTCGAGGAGAAGAAGCTCCACCTGGTGCGGGTGAGCACACGAAGGTTCTGCCGGCCTTCACTCGGACGAGGTCGACGAGATGGCGCCGGCCTTGGCTTGGAAGAACTGCAGGGGATGGCGGCGAAGCAAGGCGGGGCGGGACGAAGCTGCGACGGGGCGGGGCGAGCAAGGCCGGGACGGGGTGAAGCAGGGCTAGAACGGCTGGATCCGGCGGTGGAATGGAGGGATCCGGTCGTGGTCTGCTGGGATCCAGCGGGTGCGGGGGTGGAAGGCGGCGGCGGCGGCGGGAGTGGGTCAGGGGGCGGGCGGGCATGGAGAAGGAAGGGGAGGTCGGGGACGAACGGGTGCGGGTGCGTAATACTGCTCGGTTGACCTACTGGGGAGAGAGAGGAAAAACTAGGGAGTGACAATCTGCTGTAATTTCCACGAAGGACATGTCCAAATGCCGAAAACGGTTCGCTCCGTAACTGAGAAGCTCGGGAAGCTCTCCAGAAACGAGTCCGGGCTGGCTTCTGCATTCCTTCACAAATAGAGTTTTACGGTGAAAATAAGCAAACCAGAAGCTGGACCCTTCTTTTAGGCTTCTGCTGTCTGGGACCTAGAAGCAGCCTCAGAAGCCCAAAAGAAGTGGCCCTAAGTAGTACTACAATTATTTCCTTTTCACCGTCAACATTTGCCGACTTAGAAAGCAGGAAAGAGTTTGCAGTAGTCAAAGAGAACCATAGGAAGACCGACAGGGCCAACCAGACAGGCTCTAAGGTTGACATTCAGGTCATCGGAGATGTCATCTTCCCTGCCGTCGCTACTGAGGTCATACCTGTACGTTTCACACCACACAGGCGGTTCAGTTTTATGAGTGAAGCAGCTTTCACGTTCAAGGTATAGGTAGTTGGGATGGATCGATGGGAACTTGTCTGCGTCGACGGAGAGGCACCTCGGATAGCCTATAAATAGCGCGCGGCGTCCGATGCTGTGGAGGGCTCCAGCACCTTGCGCTGAACGTCAACCCTGTAAACTTCAGGGGTGGGGTCAAATGGTGGAAGACGGATCAGCAACAGCTCCCCGGCCGACTCCACGATATACATCTCGCCACCATAGGCCGTCCTGGCTATCAGCTCGACGAAGCCGGATAACGACCCCTCCTCCGTACCAAGAATTCTGAACACGCACCCCAAACCGTCGACCCCGTAGACATGACCTGCGTGGCTGACCTTGCTATGGACACCGAAGAAGGGGCGGCCGTCAGAGAAGCGCGGGATCTTCACCACACGTAGTTCGCTGGCAGGATCGACGACCATGTAGACGGTGATCAAGTTTTCTTCCTTCTGGACGTCGGTGACGGGGAGCACGGCGCCTGTGAAGGGGTCGAGGACGGAGGTGGCGCGCGGCGAGCTTTTCTCCCTGAGGACGAGGAGGCCAGCCGAGGCGGCGAGCAGGTGGTGGTCGTCGAGCATGGGGACGCGGCGGCGGAGGAAGCGGCCCGTGGAGACGTTGACGAAGAGGCGGCGTCCGTCGGCAGCAACCTTGGACTCGTCCACGTCGAGCATGACCCACTGCCGGGGACGGAACCGGGGGACGGCACCGACGCCGAGCGGACGTGGCTTGGGAATTGCGGAGCGCCAGCTGTGGCACACGGAGCGCATGTCCATGTAGCAGTCGATGTCGCCATCTCTCGATTGGTCCTCCCTTCCCCCGGATCTCCTCCGGCGCCTCGGCGACCACCACCTGGCCGCCGGCGACATCGACTGCTACATGGACATGCGCTCCGTGTGCCACGGCTGGCACTCCGCGATCCCCAAGCCATGTCCGCTCGGTGCCGGAGCCGACCATCGGTTCCTTCCCCGGCAGTGGGTCATGCTCGACGTGGACGAGTCCAAGGTTGCCGCCGACGGAGGGCGCCTCTTCGTCAACGTCTCCACGGGACGCTTCCTCCGCCGCAGCATACCCATGCTCCACGATCACCACCTGCTCGCAACCTCAGACGGTCTCCTCGTCCTCAAGGAAAAAGGCTCCCCGCACGAGACCCGCGTCGTCGACCCCTTCACCGGCTCCGTGCTTCTGGGCGCACCCGATGTCCACGAGGATGAAGACATGATGACCGTCTACTTTGTCGCCGATCCTGCCAGCGGACTACGCGCGGTGCAGTTCCCCCACTATTCGGACGGTCGCCCCTGGTTCTACGTGCGTAGCATCGTCGCCCACACGGGTCATGTCTACGTGCTCGACTCGGAGGGGTGTGTGTTCAGGATTCTTGATGCGGGGGAGCAGCCGTCCTTTGCTACGGTGAACTCATCACCAGGATGGACTTTGAATTTGATGGCAGCACGTACTATCTCGTCCATTCCGCTGGGGAGCTGTTGCTGGTCCGTCTACATACACTTTGCAGCACCGCTGAAGTTTACAGGGTCGACGTCGAGCACAAGGTGCTGGAGCGCCTCCACAGCATCGGCCGCCGCGCGCTGTTTCTAGGCTTTACGAGGTGCCTCTCGGTTGACGCAGACAAGTTTCCATCGATCGATCCCAACTGTCTATACCTTGAACATATGCATATGTCGATGGAAATGCTTCCTTACTGTGCAATGTACAGGTATGACCTCAGTAACGATGGCAGACAAGAGGACCTCTCCGATGACCTGAATGTGAACACAAGTGCTGGTCTGATTGGCCCTGTCAGTTTTTCTAAGGTTCTCCACGACTACTGCAACATGCTTGCTGATTAAATGAATTTTTTTTAGATAAAGGAATTTTATTACTTAAGAGTTTTAAGCATTACACCCGGCCTCTGCATAATAAGGATGCACACAGCCACAAGTTCAGGAGTTCACGAGTACGCAAACTGAAAATAAAACAAGACGGATTACATATCAGTAGTGTGTAAATCGGCACAAGTCATGGATGAAAAAGACATGTTATTGTAGTAGTACTCGGTATTATTGTTTGCTCTCACCTTATTTGTTCCGGCCTTATTTGGCTGTTTCTTGCTGGCATGCTCGACTAGTAACTTTGCATCGTCAAAACACTTTTTAAAGGGCTTTGCTAACCGTCCCCTGATTACTCCTACTCGGCAATGAACTTTGTCGATGCCTTGTTGTGACCGGGGGTCACATGATCTACAATTTGCTGGCTTGCTTATTGCTGAGCCTGCATTATCTAGTTTGAAAATTTTCAAGACGAGATAGACAAACAAGATGGCGTATGATTGTCTTCCAAATAGCTTGCTGCTACAAGTAGAACAAGAAATTGCTGCACAATATAGCTATGGAGTTATAATGGCGGACTTCAAACCTCGTAAAAACAGGAGACCAACTCTGTAATTAGTATCTGATGACTCTCATAGTCTGGCTTGGTTTGCTCGTATTTTGATTAGCGTCTTTTGCTTTAGGGTATTAAATCCGAATTGATGCTCAAGTATGGTACTATGTGAACATATTATACATATATTATCAGTATATCTTTATATGGCAATTCTCTGTTGATTTAATGGTTCCATTTATTTGCAAGACTTTTATGTGCTTGTTTGGCATTCAACGATGCTATACATCCGATGTTTCTGTTCCGATTTGTGTCCAAACACTTCACATCAACCGTCTGCATGCTGGTTTGGAGCAAAATGACACTGTCGGATTGTGCGTCGGACAAAAATCGTACATGCGACCGTTGTATGCAGAGCAGTTTCGTTTTGCATTAGGCCATCCCTTTGTTTTGCACCACGCTCTGCCACTCATAGATTTTGTTGATCAGATTGATGACGAAAGTTGTAGGCGAAGGGCAACATTTAACGAGATGATCTTCACGGCAATGATCGACGATCGACGGGTATGTTGTCGTGATCCGATCAACGCCAAACTGCTCGGAGATGTACGACCTCAATCTCTGTGTACTACTACCAGTCATCTAATTCGCCAGAATTTCTCACCAACATATTCCACGCCATTTGGCATTGGCATGGAACTCCAAGTTCAGATTGTATCAAAATGATCCAAAAAAAAACGACTTTGGGGGGCGACATAGACCTCTTTGAGTTTACCCCTTTGGGGAACTGAAGAAAATATAAAGTTATCCTTCTCTTCATATGATTTCCAATGGAAAAGAACCTATAAATAAAGAATGAAGACGATGTGTTGAGGTCTGTCAATAACATAAATACCTGCAAGAGAGATACCTAAATAAATCCATAAACAATTTATTTAATCATAATTCAAATGTCAAAAAAGTAACCATCAGCAAGGCCAGCTATTTGCTGAACAGAAGTGAGACAGTGAGACACATGCACGAAAAAGAAATACATAATGCCAGCTTGTAAGCGAACCAACTGAAAAAGCACGGAGGAAACAAGAAAAATAAGTAACTTTATTACACCTTAACCATGAGCAACGCCACTATTTGTTAAACAGAAGCAAAGACACTGAGACAAGACAGCTACACCTAAAAAAAGAATGCCAGCTTGTAAGCAAAACAATTGAAGATGCACATAGGAAAAAGATATATCTTCCCACTTTCTACATGGCCGGAACCTAATCATATCTTGTGCGATTAAAAAAATAAAACTGAAAGATCATATTTAGCTGGTTAATGTGGTAAATTAAACTATGCTACAAAGAAAACAAAATTCAATTAATTAGCATGGGACTTTACCTTATCGTGGCTGTGCAACTTCTGCACCGTGGTATTCATGCTCTACCAATTATGGACAAAAAAATGTGCGTCCAACATAAAAGAAATTTTCGAACAGTGTCCTGTAAATAAATACATTTAAAAAAATCGCGGAGACAAATTGTCCTTGCCTTTTAGGGCTATATCCAACCTTATAAATCAAAATAGTACTTAAATGTAACATTATATGAATTGCACTATATCCATCAAACGTAGAATGATGAATATCATACCTACCCATGCAAATGTAACAAGGGGTGTTTTGAGAATTTGAAAGGTATAAATTAATAATTTTATAAATAAATGGAATAGTGCATTTATCAGCCTCTACATATCTCGATGTACAGAGCCATCCATTTATGACGAAGATTTCTATTGTGGTGGCTATCGCCCGTGAAGGTGACGTGCAATATATCCCCATCCATACTTTATATGTTTCTTTTCCTCCTGAAGACGACCTGCAATATATTATTTGGACTTGCCCAGCCTATTGCACTTGCTCCAACAAGAATCCAATTTGTGTTCTCCGCCTCTAATATATGATGCACACTATTTGGTTCCGAAGTTTATATTACAACACAAAACAATAAGGATAACCAGGTACATAATAATCTCGTAAGTTGAATGTGAAACCGTGAAGAAAAGAAATCGAGTGCATACCATTCATAATTGTCACCACTGTGCCAAGAAAAAGAAAGTACAGTAATCACTTAAGCTGTTCAATCAGCCCACAAGTTTCTGATTTCAGAAGAAATCCTACAAGGTTGTTATCAGTATGCAGACTTAGGTGGGAGCTGTTGCCTCCAGATTTCAGCAGCTTTCATCCAAGAAACTAGTATGTGTTTTGAAAAGGATCAAGCATGGCGCTCTGACTTTAGCGTATGTTAAAAGTGTTATGCCTGAAGAATTTATCAGACAACATGATCACTGATCAGGCACTCTAACTGCGGTGCACAAACAGAAAGATTCACGTCAAGGAAGAACATGGTAACATGAACAGGAAACAAGATTGTTGGATACCACATGTATTTTCTTATGGTTACACAACAGCTATGTACAGTTTTAAGAATTGTTGATTTCGAATTGGCAGCTTGCGTCACCGCTATGCCAGTCACTATCACGGTGAAAGAAAAAAAAAGCCATTCAAGTAACATGTCATATTTATCAGGAACATCAGACTCACCTTGTAATGATGCTTGAATCCAAAGACAAGATCAATCTTGCAGCCTGATGTGCTGTTGTGAATCCCAACAATACTTTATATGTTTGTTTACAGATTCCTACAATGTGTTTTTCATTTCCTCAGTTTTCCCTAAACTATGGAGGGTCATTTCAGCTGTAACATGGCCCTTTTGGTGAAAACAATGTAAAACTCATCTAACCCAAGTTTTCATCATTTTCACCTATGGGGTTATTTTCACCTATGCGGTTATTTTTACTAAGGTTTTCCACGCCCCTGGAGACTCCAGAGTAGTAGTTGTAGTGATGTGCCAGCAACGACACAATTGTAATAAACTCCCCACCATTACTGAGCTGCCTGGCATGGGACACTTGGCTGCAGTGCTTCGCAGCATACAACAGCATCTCCACCCACACCCCTAAGATCAGTTCCAAAGGGTCACGCTGCTCATGCCACCGCAACTCTATGCCGAGAAGCTCGTTGGCGAGCAAGACTGCATACATATTGGCACTGTCACGGATGGATTCCCCATGTGGCTTTGGTGCTCTTACAGATCCCTGAAACAGAGGAGTTGATTAGATGAAAATAGTGCACATTCAATATATTTTAGAATGTACGCCCTAAAGAAATTTCAGGGTAGACATGCACTATCTATTTCAATATTCCGTTGGGATAAAATAGCACCCCCCACTGAATGTGTGTGGTATGATACATTCATAGTACATGTTGAGTTTAACTTCGTTTCTTGACTTTTTTTTAACAACGTCTAAGGAAATTCAAAATGAGTCAGCCTTTCCAATTTCATTAGTCCATAGTCAAACAAACTCCAGTGGAGCACTATGAAATTAAAAATGAACTTCGCTCAAAGATTAGAAAATCAAATTCGAATATAGGCACATGTCGTTTCTGTTAGTGAAGTCAGCAAGTAAGAAAATTGTAACTTGATTAAGATCTTTTGTATTCTCAAACATATTCATTAGCAAAATGTGTTTCACATGAATTGTCATGGAATGTATATACCTGAAATTGAAATTGCAAACAGTAAAATGAGGCAGAGCTTGAGCCATTGTTTCAAAAATAATGAAATAATTTTCAAACAATATGAATGAACTTTAGGCCCGACTCAGCCCATACCAGTGCAAATTGGGAGGATCTCCACACCATCTCCGCAACCTTCTCCCTCTGCGGAATCCTGGAGTTATTGGGGCCATCATGGTGGAACAATTCCTTAAGAATACAATACGGGTGCCAGCTTATTGGAGATGCCGCCACTGGGTTGTCCTTATCACCAAAGCGCATATGGCACTCCCCTTCTATTTGTTCGCAGGAGGCAAGGTGTACGTTGTTGCGTGCAGCTCCCGGCAGCATGTCAGGTTTTACCACCAGCAGGAACATCATGTAATTGGATAGCACCTCGGTAGCCTCAGTAAGATGTTTTGCATGTTGGGCCTTGGATTTCCTGATGTACAACTCGGTTGCGGTGTGCCAAACAAGGATGCTCTCATCAAAGTCAATGTTGGCGCTCCAGCGAGCGAAGTCCTCATAGGCTTTCATACTTTTCAGTATAAAGCTACTCCTTGAGTCCAAATCAGTATCATCTTTGTCTCGTGCTTGATCTTTCTCTTGCAGAGCTTGCAAAACCAATTTCTTGAGATCTTGTATTGACAAAGAGTTGGTGCGTGAGAACGTTCCGGAGAAGTGCTTCTTGTTCCACCAGTCCTGGAGCCCCAACTTCATTGCCAATCTGGATCCTATCTCATTCCTGTTGCGGGTGCACAGGTGGAACAAGTTATACTGCCCAATGGAGCCTGACCACAGTCTCCTACTCGCCGGATGGACACGCCGACTAAAGGAAGTGATAATATGGAGAGGCCACTCCCATCCCCTGCCCCTGCGGTGCAATAAAGAACATGTCCAGGTGGATAGTAGAGCCCTGCACACCGATATGATCTCCAGGACCAAAGCCCCAACCAGCAAAATATAACTGATAATCACATCTACTCTGCTGTACCCATTTCCTCTAGTGCTGATGATGATTTGAAACAGCAGGAACGTGATGGATGTGCCAAGCAGCGAAATGAAATGGATGCAGAAGCCATACCATGTGTGGATTACAGCTGCCTTGGTGTACAGGAAGTCGTACATCAGAGACAGCTCCATCTCGACCAACTTGTATAGATCCTCCCCCATGTAAGATATCACAGAACGTGGTTTTGATTGTGAAAGAACCGAGGGATTCGGTAACATTATGATATCAGCAAAGACACCTTTGCAGATATCAAACTGTGAGTGGGCTCCCAGCAGAATTTCCTCTTCACTTGTACCCATGCTCAATAATTGATAAGGGTTAGGCTTGAATTTCGAGATGGTGATGCTGCTGATGTTTCCACACTTGAGTGCCCATATCCTCTCACCATACTTGAGAACACCAGCAACAAACATGGAGATGGAGGCGACCAGTAGCAGGTCACGCTAACGGCAAGGTACCTGTATATCACATATGCAGCTCCTAGGACCTGCACAGCAAGTGTTTGCAGGTGGCGAAGCCAGAGCGTGTTGTCTTCAAGTGCATATGCTGTGATGTTGTCTGGGCCACCGAGGTGCAGAAGGAGGAATGGTGCCCAGAACGCCACCAGCTGGTGCTCGTCCGACTTATCGTCGACGGATAGGTGGCCCAGGGTGTATATTGCCGTCGAATCAGCCAACAGATACGCAGACCAGAGGAAGAATTTCAGTACATTGGAAGAACTACGCCGACGGATCCCCCGAAAATTAGGAGGAATACTTGCAACACAAAGCTATCAAGGACGAGGATTTGTATCCCCCACTTGTTCCACAGGTCCACTATCCTTCCAGCCTCCTTTACTCCTGCTTCCATTACTCTGCTCCTCAAAATGTCTACAGTAACATGTCAAAGAAACAATTTTAGCAAATGTGTATATTGTGTTGTGTCCTCGAATATATTTAAAAAAAAATGTGTAATAGGATGGCTTAAGTAAGATATCATAAGTGATCACAGTTGGAAAATAAAGAAATAAGGTAACTAATGATAGATTCAGGCATGTATCGGATATAATATATAAAGGGGCTACCTCGCTCAGATCCGCTCACAAGATAAATAACAGGATGGGTTAAGTAAAATGTCAAAGAAACAATTTAAGCAAATGTATATATTGTGTTGTGTCCACGAATATATTTAAAAAATTGTGTAGCGGGATGGCTTAAGTAAGAGATCATAAGTGATCACAGTTGGAAAATAAAGAAATGAGGTAAGTAATGAAAGATTCAGGCATGTATCGGAAGAAAAGCTCAAAAAGAGAATGGATTTCCTTGATTGGCAACACAATATAACGAGGAAAACACAGACTGATTCAGTAGAGAATGGTGCCTCCATAAATTCAGAAAACACCAAACGAATCAGGATCTGAAAAATATATGAGTTCATGGGAAGTTTCGCTGCTCTTTTTGACTGCTCCAATTACTGAAGACATCGAGGACGACAAATACGATACATTTCCGATTATGACCAGCACTTTGTAAATATTTTGGATGCTACTGTTTACTAAATACTCCTCTAAGATTCAGAAGCATGTAATGAATATTTGCTACACCACGGAGTACTATGTTAGTGGGCTATTGAACTAGTCTGATTCTTTTGAATTTTTTTTGTTCATTCAGTATTGTGACACTAATCGCGAAGGAATTCATTCAAACTGATTTCTAAAATAACTGGAAGTCTTCACAGTACACAATTTTGCTTGAACTGGGATCATAGTACGTACCTAACTTCACGGACAAGCAGAGGAGATGCAGAGCAGGGGTGGAAGCGCCCGATGATTCCGTCAGCGACGGAGGCGCACGCAGAGGTGCAGGCGTGGATGCGAGTCGATGGGGGTACCAGGGCGGCGCGGGCGATTCACCGTCGTCGACGGCGGCGCCGACGCCAGCCCGGCTGCAATGGAAGCGCCGGATGATTCCGTCAGCGACGGAGGCGCGCGCAGCGGTGCAGGCGATTAGCCGGGGGCGACGAAGGCGTGGGCGAATCGAGGAAAGTGCGGGCGCGGTCGAGCCGTCGGCGACGAGTCAACTCTGACACACAAGCGGTGGCGCTGGCCGCTGAGGGAGCTAGACACGCGGCGGAGCTTGCTAATTTTGTTTTTGTTTTGGAGACGAGGAGTCCACCAACACAAAAGCTCACAGAGCTCAGACACCAACCAAATAGCATAATGGTGGCCATCGCTCCACTGAAGTTATTCCAAAGTGATGTTTATAGGTGCAAATCTAAGAACCTTTTTCATTGTACTATCATTTTTTTCACAATATTATAGAGGTTTGGGTATTTGCACACAACTTTTCATTACCCACCTATTTGTCTTTCGAGAATATGAATTGTTCCTAACTCAAAGAATTGATATTTTTAGGCTCACCCTGTCACCCGCCTATATGTGTTTGAGTAATATGATTTCTTCTTAACTCAAAGAATGATTATTATGCTCATTAGCATGCCCAAACGGTCACCGCGAGAGAGAATGCCCACCTGAATTAGTTCATTCCGAATGTCAGAAATTATTCATTACAGAAGGATAGGTAGTCACGCAAACGCAAGGCGACTTCCTTTTGGTCTCGCTTCCTAAAACGATGGATCCATGTGGTAAAGTCGGTTACAATGTTTGCAATTGTGACATGAGTGGGTTATGATCCATCCCCGAAGATTTTGGCATTGTGAGTGTCCCATATCTTCCATAGTATAGTGAGGGGGGCAGAGGGCAGGTATTCTACGGAAGATTGGCCAGCATTGAGCCTGAGTCGCTGCCAAATGGCCTTTGCAACATGACAGTGAAGGATAGGTGCTATCTGTTTTCGATAGCATTAGGCACTCAGAGCAATGGGGGTTGTCAATGATTGTCCTATGGCGTAGATTGGCCCTTGAGTTGATCCTATTGATGTGTAGCCGTCGGACAAATATTTTGACCTATATATGATCCATTAAGCACGCTTTTTCAAGTTAGTTGCAATCAGTTAGCAAAACTGATAACTTTTTATGTTCTTAGGATGGATGTTCACGTGCCAATCCTTGTTGCAAATTTCTTAATCATATTTTTCTCACTCACGAAACAGGCTACGTGGGTGCTAAAATCAGTCTTAATATGTGTAGGTCCGTGTAATTCGAGTGAGATTGTCATGACGCAAAAACAGATATGGTCCGGTATTCTTTTGTACCCCGTATTGGTTATGTTCTTTAGTCATCGTCCATCAGAAACTATTCGAGCTCCATCTGATCTCCTAGAAGCCGAAGTTGAATTAGTCGCAGGCTACGATGTAGAATATGCGCGGGATACGGTCCTTAATAGTTCAGTGTTGGAGGAATCCAATGTCTCGGTGACTCGTTTTGAATTAAACAAGGGGTGGGTCTTTACCCCACTTAGGCATGTGGATGCGTCATCTGTCTCTATGCAATGAAAGCAATGGGAAATGAGATTGTGGATTTGATTACTGGTACAAACGAGTTCAAAACTGGCGAGAGCATAAAGGACGGTAGATTACATTCAAGGGCTATCCGAAAGACTGCATTTAGAATTGTTAGCATGCCATGACCACACCTGAAGGTAGTCGATTGCGCTTCTCTTGTCCACGGCACCGTGCCGTCAGCCGTGTCAAGAAAATGCCTACCTACTATGCGTATGCATCAATAGCGACGTCCCAATTTCACTTTTAATTAAGCAATATATATTTCTAGTCGTTTTTGAATTCTTCCAAAAGGCTTCTATTTTTTTCTATCTTGGATGATCTGTGGAGTTCGTTTTGAATTTTACTAAGCCTATCAGTAATTGATTTCTCTGGAGTTTATTAGAGCCGTATACACTGGACGGCCTGATGGTGGCAGTGGGGGCCAGGGCACTAACGGGCTAGAGGTGGCAGCAGGTGGGTGAGTGAGCCAGGTCTTGGGCATCACTATTCAAGTGGAAGAGGTACGTAGGTCGGCGCCGGCCGGTGACCCTCAATGGTGGATACTGGAGACGGTGACGGTGCAACTTTTTCGCCAGCGCCACAAAAGTCCTCTCCTTAATTACAAAAATGATTACAGGATCAGGATGCTCAAAATAAAAATTATGGGGACTGATGCAAGTAGGCACTCTTGTTTTACACGTAAGCGAGAGGTGGCACTGCTACAGAAACTAGGAACAATGATAAACCTGGACAAAGTTTTCAAAAAACTTCTTCACAAAAAGGTCAATCTATAGACATGTATAAGTTTCGAGTCAAATGACCTAGATATGATCATCCCGTGCCATAGTTTGTGATAATGTGCCCATATTTGGCACATAGGTGTGTCTTGGTATGGCAAACATTGTTGCCAAAAATAATTTATAAAATATTTTTATAAATATCATTTTTTTCATTTTTAAGTGTCAAAAATGATTTTTTTATTAAGCAAGTACCAAAAATATGTTGCAAAAAAAGTCATATAGATGATGAAAAATATGATATGGATGTTATATTTGGATTCCTCCCATTTTTTAATCGATTTAGACCTTTTATTTGTTTCGATTTACGGATTTAAAGATATGAATTATTCCATATTAATTAAAAAAGAGAAAATAAAGTAAAATAAATTTTATTGTTATTTATTCAAAAAATATTATTACATAATCATTGTTACTTATTCAAATAAATTTTCAAAATTTAAACAATAAAAAGTGTAACATCATGACCCATGGGTTAATACGGTTGATAGATACTAATATCAGTAAGTTCTAACATCTCATTTGGAAGCTAATTTGGAAGGAACTCAAAATTTAAACGTGTTTGGGCTGGAGCAATTTGAAGATGGGTGACCGAACGGGAAGTTTGACTAAGGTAAGTACTTTGACCTGAGATTAAATATGTGGCTAAGTGAGAAATTCGAAATTTGAAAAAAAAACAAAAGTTGGAAAATTCAGAGTAAAATTAAAAAAAAATATAAAAATTAATTTTTTTGGAACAAATAATTTTGGAAAACAAAATGCCGACGGCCTCTATGCCGACGGCAAAGCCGTCGGCACAGCCTATGCCGATGGCTTTTTGGCTGTGCCTACGGGCACCTACGCCGACGGGGCTATGCCGACGGCAAAAAGCCGTCGGCACTGCTCTTCGTTCCTGTAGTGTCCCCGGAATTATCAGATCAATCTGAACAAAATCGAGTAAAATTTTCGAGGAATTTAGCACTCACTGAAGAAAAAAATAGGGTATATATGACACCATTTATATGGTGCTTCTTGTGTCTTTTCAGATATAGAAGGGATTTTGAAATGAAAAATCTAGAGAAGAAAGAGATTCAGCCAGTTAGTCCAATAGAGTACCAGAGACAGATCTCCATCTCCGTTTGCCACTCGCCATCACATAGAGGTAGCATAGCAGCTGAGATCTGCATAACCATCTGAAAAAAAATAGAGACCTGATTACGTCACATCATGTAGGAGTAGTACACATGGGGGGTCCAGAGTTCATACTTGGCATACACTTCATTATGTCCCTCCTTAAACTTCGTGCTGAAACAAAGACGCGCTGGGCCGTCTCCCTCCCTCTTCACTGTAGCGGAGGCGATTTTTAGAGCTCCCCCGGCCGATCCACCTTTCTCGCCGTCGATCCGCCGGATCCCTCGCCCTCCGCCGGCCGCCTCAGCGGCGGGAGGGTGGGGGATCCCCGCGTCACGCGTGTACATAAGGGAGGCTCCTCTGGGGCAGCCGGCGGCGCCGTGGAGGCGGTGGTGTCGTTGGCGTGGTTTTTGTTGCAGGCGTGTGCCCTCCCCGGCGGCGGCGCTCGTGGAGCTCCGGGCCGGCGCGCCAGCTTCTCCGGCACCCGCGGATCGGTGGATCCGTGCCGTGCCTTGATTCCCTGCCAGATCCAGTGGCGATCTTCGTCCTGGCAGGGGATCTGGGCGGATCTTCGAGCTCGCCGGGATCCTCGACTCCCTCCGACGACGGCGACGACGGTGACTCCGGCAAGGTGGATTAGTTGGGTCAGGGGGGCGCTCGCCCCGGCCGTTCATCGTTTCAAGCTCCGCCGCGGCGCGGCGGACGGGCATGGCGGCGTCTCCTATAGGGCAAACAGTTCCCTGACTGTGGCAAGCTGGAAGGTGGTCTCCTTCGTCTCCGACGCCGGCGTGGTTGGCGATCTTGGTGCTCTGGTTCCGTTTCTTCCCACCTCGCTTTGTTGTTCTTCTTTGTTTTCAATCTGTGTACTCTGTATGTGGATGATCGGTGAATAGAAGTGGGTGTTGGATGTGTCAAAAAAAAAAAAAAAAACTTCGTGCTGAAACGACACACATCAAATGTGAACAAAGCTCATTACCTATAGTTGCATTTTGCTGCAAAACACTTGTACTAAAGGGAAAAAGTGGCTAAAGAATTAGCACAAGTGTCTCTCATGGCATGTTATTTATTGTTACCATCACACACACAGTGATTCTCGTTCCTGCAATTAAACTAATACCCACGTGCTTGCAAATATCCCATGAAAAAATGTTAAATTGGGCAGGTTCGATTATAGCAGAGATGCATCATTGTACATCACTAAAAGATGGATAATGCAGGTAATATAAGTGCTAAGCCAAAAAAAAAGTCATGCTTCTGGTGCAAATATATTCATGCCGTTGTGAGGAATTCATCAAAATGCATCAGTGACATAACTGGGCATCAGCATCACCAGTTCAATCAAAGGGACCAAGTGTAGAAGGGCACAACTGTTCAGAACTCAGTGGGCTAATAAGCAAACACCTTCCGTGCCTAGTAGTATCGACTCCATGGCTGAAAATCAACTTCCTAATAGCAACACACTCCCATGTCATGCTGTTGGGCCACCGTAGTGCCGCAGGTGAAGGACAGGAAGGGGATTATGGAGAGTTGTTTCATACGGCACGAGTTGTTAATGTGAATCAGGATAGTTCAGACAAAACAGAAGCTTGCCTCACCTCGATGCTCGACCAGCACCTGCTCACACGCGGTCGACGTTCGCCGCGCACGTTGCCCCTTGACGGCGAGGTAGCACGATTTCCTGGCCTCCCGTCGAGACGTTGTTCCATTGGACCGAACAACTTCCTCATCAAGCGCCGATAAGGTAATTAGTGCTCATCACAGGGGGCGTGCCGACGAGCGGGAAGCCGTACGGCGGGCGTGGCCAAGCGCTCTATAGCGAAGAGCGTGGCGTCGACAAGCGAGGAATGGGGCGGAGGCCACGGCCACGCGCGAGGCAGCGACGAGCGGGCAGCATGGCGTCAGCTCTCGACCAGGCGCTGGGCAACGACGTTCTCTGCACTGCGCTCGATTCGTTTCCCCTAAACAAACTTAGCAGGCTTAAGCGGACGCGCCCATGATGACTGCCTAATTTTCGTGGCCAATCCGTTACGACTTTAGTATTAAAAATTAGATGGATAATTAGGTTAGTTGAGATGGATATTGTTTGTTAGTTGCATGCGGTGTGTTTGTTAGATCTCGTGTGCACGCGGTGAAGACGGAAGGCGAGAGGCATTGCAGTGGCATTTCTCCTATAATTTGTTAGATGTGTGACACCAGGCATTCACCAAGCCGCATTTAATAGTAAAGACACCCATCACGTACAGCCGGTTCTAAATCACTATCCTAAAAAACCGGCTGCTCGGAAAGGGCATGCATATACTGATATACCGTTCATCTTGTTGTAAGAAAGGCTCTACAATTTACTTAATAGATCTACAAAGAATTCATCTTGTTGTAATAAAATTGTTCATGTAGCGTAAAAATATATATGCAGTATTTCCGTTACACTGTTAAAATCATATTTCTGAATCGATTTTCAAAAAAATCATATCGATAAAAAACTATTCATGTAATTTAACATGTAGTGCAGATAATACTATTTATTCCTAGAATTTATAAAAATATTGTTGAAACTATATTGCGGGCAAAACTGGCCAACTGATCGGCCCGAGCACGACACGACGCGGCATGTGGCGGCCCATTTATAAGTGGGTGTGTCGTGCTCGTGCCCCGACTCGAGACCGAAACACGACCCCTTTAGTAAAATGGGCTGGTTCGTTTAGCACGCCGGCGAGATCTGCTCTATTTTTGGGCCGTCTATGCGAAATCATTAGAAAAAGGGTTCCTTTGCGAAGGAACCTAGCGGACCATCTCGTGCTGACAGTCATGTTCTCCTTCGTGAAGTAACAACAGTTGCATCCATGTTTGTCAAGTGTCAGAACCAAATAGAAAGTGGGGAGCAGGAGAGAGAAAGGGACACCGGAGGTGGAGAGCAGTTTTTGCCTTTTATTTTCCAAAACCGAAATTTTAAAACGAAATATCTTGTGAACCGTTTATCCAAATTACAAACCGTTTTCACTTTTGAGCTTCTCGCGTCGAGATTTTCAAAACTAGATCCCATATGGATAGGTTTCGACGAACTTTTTTTGTACTTCCGTTTATGTATAATTGTACAACCTGTGTATGTGTAGTTGTACAGTCTGTGTCTGTAGAAACTGTGTCTGCGTAGTTGTACAACTTGTGCCTGTATAGTTATACAACCTGTGTCTGTACAACCTGTGTCTGTCTAGTTGTACAATCTGTGTCTATACAAATTGTGTCTGCGTAGTTGTACAACATGTGCATGTATAGTTATACAACCTATGTCTGTACAACCTGCTAGTTGTACTATCTGTGTCTGTTTAGTTGTACAACGTATGTCTGTACAACATGTGTCTGTCTAGTTGTACAATCTGTGTCTGTACAAACTGTGTCTGCGTAGTTGTACAACTTGTGCCCTGTATAGTTGTACAATTTGTGTCTGTACAACCTGCTAGTTGTAAAATATGTGTTTGTTTAGTTGTACAATCTGTGTCTGTCTAGTTGTACAACATGTGTTATGTAGTTGTGCAACATGTGTCTCTGTAGTTGTTCAACATGTTTCTGTGTAGTTCTATATTATATGTCTGTGTAGTTGTACAACATGTGTTTATGTAGTTGTACAATCTTTGTACGGGTAGTTCTACAACCTGTGTCTATATAGTTGTACATCCTATATCTGTGTAGTTGTACGCCGTAGGCATCCGCCGAGGCGAAGCCGAGCCGTAGCACACGAAACAACCAATTTGCGCAACGACGAACACACGCAACTACTAATGTACCCTTTCAAGATTTTTATTAAAATTTATCGAGGCGTAGCCAAGTCGTAATATTGTAATATTTGTACCATGTACTATCTGTCGTGTGTTCTAACTTCTAACTAGTTCAATGTTGTATTCAATTCGAGCAAGGAGCTAGCAACGATCAACAACAATCAACGTACATGGTCCGCTCGCACGATGTACAAGAACTACAGGGCTTTCAGCGCGCGGGGGCTTCGGTCATTCAACCACGCGACGGCCGGGTGTACGAGCATACGCGCGCGCGAGGAGGCTGCCATCCCGTGACGAAATTCGTTTTGGTCTCCTCTAAAAGAGCACCACGTGACGTCCTGTGCGTCTGCTCTGTCCCTTCCCGAAGGGCTCCCTCTAGCTAGTGGTACCCCCTTCTGTGACCTATTCGGCCTATTTTCTCAAGAATAGAAATGATAAGCGGGCCGGGCCATGCCGGCCCGTGTGCATGGCCTCGAGGCCCAGGCACGGCCCAGACACAGCCCGTTTAGCCACGTATCGGGCCAGGCCCATAACGGGCTAGGCGGGCCCGTGAGCACTGGCCCAGGTGGCCAGCTTGGTTGCGGGTGTGGGAGGCCTGATCCCGTCTTCCCGCCCAAAGTCACCGCCTATGGCTCACGCCAAGGACACCCGGTGGATCATCGGCTCGAGCCCCGCCTGTCGTGTGTGTCGCCGCCTCAGTGCAGCTGGAAAGGGGAGGCGTGGGAGATGGTGCATGACAAGGTGTTGAGAAGACGCTATTTTTTTTAATAATTTCGACTAATATTACGCAAATCAGAACATTTCCAGAAATAATACAGCCTCGTCTTGGGCTAAGCCGATAAGGACCTATCGGCCTCGGCGTAGCCGATTAGGCCTTATTGGCCTTGGCGAAGCCGAGGAGGTGGCATGGCGGGTCAGGCCTGTGGCCGACAACCCATTTGGGTCACGCGTGGCCTCTAATCGGCCACGTCGAAGCCGACAAGCCTATCGGCCTGGCCGAGGCCGATTAGTCGCAGGATAACGCCGACGGGTTTCTTCTTCCTCCTCGCCTCTGTCTCTTTCTTCTTCCTACCCAAAAAGAAAAGAAGCCATGGCGATTTCTTCCCTCCCCGGTGATTTCTCCATCCAGCCAGCAAATCTTAAGGCTAGAGGTGTTAGATAGTTAGGGAAACTCCGATGTACAGATGGGTTAGGTTGTGGGGGTGATTTGGTGGTGCTTTTTTGGAGCAATGGTGGAGATGTGGTGGAGGTTGGTGTAGGTGGTGGAAGACGTGGTGGTGGTGCTTCTACTGCTCCGGCCGTGGTGGTGGTGGTGCTACTCCATTGAATCAAGGTACGCTTCAAAGGGTATGCGATTTTTGGCTAATTAGGGTTTAGATTAATTAGGTTTGCATTATTGTTAAGTTTGTCATGCGATATTGATATTGCTAAGTATCCGGTATAAATTACTAGGTATATTTTGCGGTAGTAATAAAAAAGTATGTAGTTGTTCCGGTTATAATGATTGTTTGGTGTCACATTTTTAGGTTGCCGAGATGAGTAATTTAGTGAAATGTCTGTTTTACAACGGTCCTGGTACTGTTGAAATAACTGAGTTGGGAGCTGATTTGGGTCAGTTTCGTTGGTCAGAGTTAGAACTGAACTCCCCACAAACATGGTCCATAAGTCAGCTGAAAGATTGGTTGGAAGAATGTTTAGGGCTTAATCCTGAAACAGACACCGTTGGTGTGCATGTATTGTGGACGAAGTCAAGGTCACTGGTGTTTTTCTATTTGAGGCCGATAGATCGGACCTCTCAGTTGGTGCGCTGGCTGCAAGGTTGCGAAAGTAGGGGAACAACCCCTATCGCCTTATTGATACCTGTCGCGAAGGAGGTTAACCCTCCTGAAGGCGAGGGTGGGCACGATCCTGGCCAGAGCAGCCATGAGATACATTTTTCTGGACATGATGATAGTCAGGAAGATGTTGGAGGTGGTGGTTACGATTCAGGGCAGAACAGCCAGGCAGAATTAGGAGATGACGACGGTGTTGAGGCTGATGAAGACGAGGAATCTGGTCATATGCAGACTCAGATGGAAGAGGAAGATATAGATAGTGATAGTGGTTATGCCGATGATTCCGACGAGTCGGATGACGAATAGGCAGTGCCTAATCCCGCGTCATGGAGTCATGACTTCTCTTCGGCAATGACTCTGAACCATGGTCATGATTCTGCCTGGCAATACCACCAGAACTAGATTGCCATGGGTGCTCTATATCCCGACAAGCAACATTTGCAAGACGCAATCATTAAGTGGGCAATGTCGACTTGGAGGGTATTCAAAACCAAGGTGTCAAAGTAAAAAATATCTAACAATGGAATGTGAGGTTACAGACTGTCCTGGAAGGGTGCATGGCTACCGCCCTCAATTCGGCATAAACTGGAAAGTGAGCGATGTAGTACAGCACACATGTAAAATTAACTGTATCCCTCAAGACCATCGTAACATTTCGTCGACGCTTATTGCTCGGTTGCTTTACTCAGAGATAGTTCAGGGCAAAGCAATGAAAGTGAAGGCTATTCAGCATAAGGTGTTCACGAGGTTTAAGTACAAAATTTCTTATGGGAAATCTTGGAGGGCTAAGCAGAGGTCACTTGAGATCGGATTTGGTTTGTTTCTGGACTCGTATGACTCAGTTGTTCGGCTCCTCCACACATTGCAGGCCCGTAATCCAGGCACCTATATTGACATCAAACACTTTAGGATGCCAGAGTTTCCAACCGTCAAGGTGTTGCATTGTGTGTTCTTCTCTTTTGGTGTATGCATCGAAGCTTTCAGTCATTGTCGACCAGTGATCTGTGTTGATGGAACTTTTCTTACTGGCAAGTATAGGGGACAGATCTTGACCGCCATTGGTCAGGATGGCAACAATCAGATCGTGCCACTTGCATTTGCTTTTGTGGAGAGCAAGAACACTGAAAGTTGGACGTGGTTCTTCAGGCAGCTTAAAATGGCAGTAGTGCAAGATAAGCCGAATGTGTGCATCCTTCATGACCGGCATGCTGGTATATTGAACGCCATCAAGGCACTCACAAACCCTGCGGCTGAGGAACAAACGCCATGGCTAGATCTGCAGAGTCGTTGGTGCATGCGCCATGTGGGGGCCAATTTTTTCTCACAATTCCGAAATAAGGATTTGATGAATCTATTCAAAAAACTTTGCAAGCAGAACCAGTTGTGGAAGTACACTTATATACGTGGTAAGCTTGATGAGTTCACTAACAATCATGTTAGGCAGAGGAAAGCTGCACGAAATGTAGCAGTAGCAGCACATGTACAACTTGTAGCGCAACAGCTAGCAACAGGACCTCCACCACCAGATGATGTACCAGTTGGGCTTTGTGACTTGCCAGGATTTGATCCGCCTGGGGTTAGGAGAAAGACTGGGAGACTGATTAAAAACTTTCAGCAGTGGATAGAGCACGAGCCTCTTGAGAGGTGGTCTTTGTTGCACGACACTTTTGGAGCTAGGTACGGTGTCATGACTACCAACCTCGCTGAAACATACAACTTTGTTCTGAGAGGAAATAGGGCCTTGCCACTTACAGCCATTGTGGAGGGTATTTTTCAGGGCACAATGAAGTATTTCAGAGATAGACGCCAGAAAGCCCATTTACATATCGTGAACAACCCAAACACACCTTATTGTGAAAAGATTATGGAGTACATGGATAAGAAGATGGCAAAAGCTCGAAATCACGCTGTGCAGGCCATAGGAAATCAAGAAAGGAGGTTTGAGATGCGCTTACCGTATGACAAGTTTGGTTGTGGAAATCAGATCAGAACGCATGAGGTGAGAATTGGAAATGAACCCCGGCTAACATGTGTGTCCACATGCAACAAACCAAAATTGCTTCATCTGCCCTGCTCCCATATACTGGCTGCTTATGGGCAGCTAGGGATGGCAGCAATCTCGTTCGTGTCCCCATATTTTTTGAAAGTTTGTTCTTAATACCTGGACTGGTGAGATGGTAGGATTTCGAGCTATGGGTAGTTTCAACACGGTTGACCCTACTGAAAGGCAGTACATCCCCGACCCAAGGCTACTGCGTACTGGTAGAGGTCGACGACAGTGCAAGCGTATCCGAAATGATATGGATGAATCTGAAGCCGAGGCCCGACAGTGCAATGTTTTCTGTGCAATGATTTTGGTCACAGGGACACTGCTTGTACAAGATTCGGGACTGCGCCAGCTGCTCCACGTGGCCGAGGCAGCCGAGGACGAAGAGGGAGAGGAAGAAACTAGGAGATGTGTGTATCAATGTTTCAAATTTAGACTATGTTTTTATCTGTAATAAATGTGGAACCATGTTTTTAAATTTAGATTATGTTTTTATCTGTAATAAGTGTGGATCTATGTTTTAAATTTAGACTATGTTTTTATCGGTAATAAACGTGGAACCATATTTTTAAATTTAGACTATGTTTTTATCTGTAATAAGTGTGGATCTATGTTTTAAATTTAGACTATGTTTTTATATTTAATAAGTGTCGAACCATGTTTTCATCAATGTGTTGATTTGTGTGTGCATCAATGTGTTAAATTTATACTAAGTTTATAATTTGTATTGCAGAAATGGAACAAGTATACTTGATTAATCCGGACGTGGATAATACCCATCGAGCTAAGGTATTGCAGGAGCGTAGCCTCGAGGCCCTCGTCACTCGCAGACCGAGGGAATACTGGTAGATACACCCTGGCTGGGTTGAGAGGTACGTGTTGAATTTATTTGTCCGTGCAATATATATGATTACACATTTATATTTGTTTATTGGATATGCAGGTTGAAGTGGGCTGGGCTTTTACCTTTCGCGCGTCTTGTTGAGGCTACTCGTGAATCTCCACGCATGACGATAGACAACTGTTTGCTCACTTTCTTATTGGACAGATGGAGGCCCGAGACCCACACGTTTCACTTTCGTTTGGGTGAGATGGCTCCTACTCTGGAGGATGTATCTTTCTTGCTTGGACTGCCGTTGGCGGGTCGGCCCATAGGGCCGTTGCAGGCTCCGGAAAATTGGGAGCAAGAAATGTCACTTCATTTTCAGGGTATATACCACAATGCTGGAGTATTTACCTCAGAGGATCACGGACCCAAGCTTGACTGGTTGCTCGGTTTTCAGGTTAGTTCACCTTCCGGACATGTTTCGCATGCATCGTTATATTTATAAATTTGTTTCCAGCTTAGCCTCTAATACAATTTCTTTGGTACATACAGATACAGAAGTTTCCGGGTTTTTTAGACATGCCGCTGCAAGCTGAACAAATCACTAGAAGCCTGGAAGCATATATCTTGTGGCTACTCGGGAAGGTGATATTCTCCGAGAACCATGTCACCACTATTAGCGCGAGGTACATCCCTATTGCTCTGGAGATTGCGAGTGCTACAGAGCCAGCCCATATCACACAGAGGAGTTGGGGATCTGCTGTATTAGCGGCTACTTACCGAGCTATGTGCAATGGGTGCCATCTTGTGTCACCTACGTCAGCCCTACTTGGATGCCCTATGTTGTTGCAGCTTTGGTCGTGGGAGAGGTTCCCTATTGGACGACCATACGTACTTGCTGAGGAAGCTTACCCGGTGGGTGCGTTGTTAGATGCTGATCGCATAGACATGCCTACTTTTGCTTATCTCTGGACACGTCGTAGGGTATGTCTAATCTAATTATTTATCGCAATTGTTACATTTTACTTTGGCTTGCACTAACTTTTGGTTTGTGCAGAGACGCTTTGCTCACGATCAGGTGAAGAACTGCTACCCGACATTCAACGAGCAGTTCGACTTTTTGAGCGCGGGTGCGGTAATCTGGGAGCCGTACACGGATGAAGCAATGGAGGCTAAATACCCCGGTGATATCTCTTACCTCTGCACGAGAGATCGCGCATACTGGATGACAAAATCAAAGATTATCTTCGATATCTACGTGGAGGAGATGGCCCAGCAGAGGGTTATGAGGCAATTCGGTCGACGACGGCTGGTACTTCCTCCGCCGATAGAGGATCCCGTCCCACCCATCGTCCACAGGTGTGCTTATTTATGCAATGTTTTAATCTTATCCATGTGTAAGTATTCCTAAATTGTCGAAAACTCAATATAACTGTAGGTACACAAGAAAGGGCACTAACAGGACCACGCTTCAGTGGTTGCGGAGGGTTGGTGCCTACGTTGCAGAGTGGGACACTGCGACGGCACGAGTCTGGCAGGAGGACCTCGGGTTTGATCTTCAACTAGTCAATTCCTATTTGCATGTTTACATGATCTCGACACTACTACGCATTACGCATCACGAGCAGCCCGAGGAGACACCGAGTCCCGGTACGTGGGATATGTATCCGAGCCAGTCGACTTCAGGCTCCAGACAGTACGCGGTAAGAGAATAGTTGTTACAAACTTTGCAATATTTACTGCGAACTTCCTGACCGTGCAAATTACAGGCCCAATTGACACACCAGCTTCAGACGGATGTGTCAGTGTACAGACGTTCGCTTTCGTCTGGCCCTCTATTGGACCGCCAGCAACATCAGTCGTGGGTGCGGCGCTTAGAGGACAGGCTGCGCGGTATCTACGAGGTTATCACGTGCACACGTACTTCGGACGTCGATCACCGTAAAGCATCATAGCGCCCACCGCGTCATTCCACGCAGCAGCCGCAGCCGACGCCCCAGCAGGACCGGCAGCACCCGCGTCCTCGGCTGACACCACCGCAGCCGTCGCCCAGGCCACCCTCTCCTGACCAGGCTGGAGGCTCGTCCTGGCAGCACTACAGTCCCACGACGGGCTACATGCTTCGTCCACCACCCTAGCCACAGGGTAAGTTTCTTGTTATTTGTATTTCCCATACCAATTGGCTACGACCACATACTTACATGTTTTTTAATGCAGGAGCCTACGGATTTCGTCCGTCTATGTCCGGTCAGCAGTCGTCTGGATCCGCGTGGGGGAGTGATCAGAAGGTGGGGACATCAATGAGGCATACACACAGTTGGACAACTGGATGGTATGTACAACACTCCTCCACCCTACCCCGCATAGGAGACACAGGATGATGATGACGGGTCCCGGATTCCTGCACGTGGCATTCGGCCACCCCACAGGTTAGGTTGGTCGACGCCAAATCCACCACCTCCGCGCCGTGGCAGACGTCGTGGCTGACACTTCTAGATACATGACTACCTATCTATGTATGAGATATTTTTATATGTATGTAAAACTAGACATATCTATCTATGCATGCGAACTTCTATCAGTCGTACTACTCTAGTCCTGATAATATTTTTCCTTCATTAAACAAACATTGCAAATTACACAGACAACAAAATATCGGTAGTAGCGACAACACAACATAAATTGAAGATACATGGTACTCTGCAAATTAGAAAAAGAAAAGTCATCTACCATCGACGCAGCCTCCCGCATCACTCTTGCCTTTCGACGACGCAGCACCCTTGCCATTCGACGATGCTTCACCCTTGTCCTTCGACGACGCATCTCCCTTGCCCTTCGACGACGCCGCCGCCGCTGCTGCAGATTTCTTGCTCGCTTCACTCGGCATGAAGATATCATCTTCATACTCGCTCTCCTCGACTCATAAAATAGGAAATCTTATAGCTCTGGTCAAATCTGTTTCCCTCGTATATGTTGGCTTCTTCTTCTGCCACCTAGCATGCATCCTGAGAAGTTCTTCCCGTATTTCCCTCCAAGTCCTCGATGGCCACCCATGCCTACTTAGCTTCGCTGATAGCTCACGGAGATGAGGTGGATAAGTAACAATATCCTCGAATGGCACTTCCTTATTGTCTACCTTGAAATCGGCCGTTAACCTCAAAAGGAGTGCCGATATTCCTGGCTGGAAACTACGATCTGAAGGAAAGCTCGACATGTTCGAGTGAGTGGACTAGAATGCTTACCAACCTCAGTGAGAAGGGCTTCTTATAGGCCGAGATGAGAAGAATTGGCGGGAGAAACAGGCGGGAGATACGATGGCGGGAAAAAAGGGCGGGAACGAATTTGGCGGGAGAAACAGGCGGGAGAGAAGATGGCGGGAACGGATTGGCCATAAATAAGGCGGGAACGGATTTGGCGGGATCGGGCGGTGGTGGCAGAAAAAATGGTCAAAATATCCGTTTTAGCAAAAAAAAAAATGCAGCAGCCGACTGGGCCTGGTCGGCTGAGCCAAGGCCGAGCAGCCTAATCGGCTCTGCCAGGACCGATAGGGTCCTCGCCCGCATGCAGCCGTCGGCCGACAGCCTTATCGGCCCAGCCGAGGCCGATAGGACCCTTTCGGCTTAGCCGAAGCCGAGGCCGTATTATTTCTGGAAATGTTCCGATTTGCGTAATATTAGTCGAAATTAATAAAAAAATGTATTATAAAAAAAATAGCCTGAGAAGACTGCTCCAAGGACGGCAGCGCCTCCCTGTACCACATTGAGCGAGGTCTTGAGCGTTGCAGGCACCGGGAAGGACGCCGGTGGTGGTTTAACATTGTAAGCCCCTTCTACTGTATTGCTTCCATCGTTTTGTGTTGATTGCCTGCCTCATATGCCGTATGCTCTTTGATTGAGATATTGCTTTAGAACCGGTGGTACTGGAACAAATGAGTCGATGCGTACCAACTGTTCGATGAAATGTGTCCACGCACGCCTCCTAATTTCACTCGCTGCTTTCCCTTTTTAGAGGTGAAAAACAAAGCAATCACTGATCCTAACTAAATTCTTGCAACTTGGTAGGAGACAAGCCAAGTTGGCACAAGTTGTATACTGATTCCACACTTAGAGGGTCTTGCCGGTGGAAGTAGATGGGCACTGCCATACTATTCCCCTATATATAAAAGTACATGGGATTCGCTCCCCGTTAGGCTGTCCACGTCACCCAGAAAACAACGGTCGTTCGATCGAGCGTTTGACGGCCCAGATCTCTCCAAAAATCATGCGGAACGCGAGTTACTGTAGCTCCCGAATTTCTACCAATCGGCGATGGCCACGTCGCGCTCCAGTTCATCTTTTTGCAAGAAACCCCCGCAAAGGACTGGTTCGTAATTTGGAAAAACATTGACGACCTCCGTGTAAAAACGACAACGCAGTCCCCCCTCCCTCTCTCTTCTCTCCAGTGCGACCGCGGCGTCGCCGGCGCCGCCGACCGCGCCCTCGCCGCCACGGCCCTCCCCGGCCAGATCCACAGGCACGGCGAGCTGCGCCGTCAGCCGCTCTCCCTCCTCGTCGGTCGCCGCTTGCCGGGACGGCGCACACGCCCGTCGCCGCATCCAGCCGCCGCCGGCGACGCTCCGGTGACCTAGCAGCGGCGGCGCCGCCACGTACGGGTCGCCTGCGACGACGCGCGTCCGACGCGCTGAGTTGCGCCCCCCGGTGACCTCGCGGCGGGCGTGGGCTGGCCAGTGGGCCGTTTCGTGGGCCGGGCCGACTGCTGTGCGGCCGGTTCGGCCTTTTTTTTCCTGTTCTTCTTTTTCTGTTTTTCTTTTTCTCTTTTCTTTTTATTCCACTTTTTTTAACTTCTACATATTTTTAAATACAGCTTCAATAATTTGTAAACCTGCACAATTCCAAAAAGTAGACATTTTTAGATTTCAATTTTACCACCGAAAAACGTCATACAAATTTACATATTTAAAAATTTCAACTGGCTTTCAAATCTAAATATTTTCCATACTGTTGGAAATCAAATAATTCATAAATATAACCCTTTTTTATATTTTCGATACATTCAAATCTGAACACGGTTTGAACATGGAGATTTTCAAATTACAATTTTTTGCACCACGGTATTTACGAATTCATGAATGTAGACTTTTTTTTATTTTGATACACTCAAATCTGAACAGAATTTGAACATGGGCATTTGCAAATCAAATTTTCTTGCACCACGATGTCTACAAATGTGACAAAAATATGAACATGAGCAAACCAATAAACGCTGGCTATTCACGTCGTATGATCAAAATTTAAATTTGAACGTTCCAAGATTTTGAATGCCTTTAAAATCTGAGCATTCAATAAACGTTAACCGAATTCAAATATGAATGCTTTCACAATTTTAACAGTTCAGCAATTTAAATAAATTTTAGGTGTAAACTTCTTCTCGAAAATCAGTACATTTAAGTCTACACCATGGTATTCACATATATGCCAGCTGTTGTTTGAACATGGACATTTTCAAATTACAATTTTTTGCACCACGGTATTTACGAATTCATGAATGTAGACTTTTTTTATTTTGATACACTCAAATCTGAACAGAATTTGAACATGGGCATTTGCAAATCAAATTTTCTTGCACCACGATGTCTACAAATGTGACAAAAATATGAACATGAGCAAACCAATAAACGCTGGCTATTCACGTCGTATGATCAAAATTTAAATTTGAACGTTCCAAGATTTTGAATGCCTTTAAAATCTGAGCATTCAATAAACGTTAACCGAATTCAAATATGAATGCTTTCACAATTTTAACAGTTCAGCAATTTAAATAAATTTTAGGTGTAAACTTGTTCTCGAAAATCAGTACATTTAAGTCTACACCATGGTATTCACATATATGCCAGCTGTTTATGCTATACGTTAAACTTTTCGAATTCAAATATTTTAAAAACTTCCGTGCTCGGCCGCGCCTTCGCACCTCCGTGCCACTTCCTGCCTCAACGCCCAGCTCGAACGGCGCACGCCCTAGTCCAGGCCCGACGGGCCCAGATCGGGCCCGCCAAGCCCATCGGGCGCGGCTCCACTCCTGGCGACGGTGCCCCCGCCTCCTCACGCCGCCTCCCGCGACCAGAACGACGACCGCCACTTCTACCCGAGCCCGCCGGCTCGGCATCCTCCGCCCCAACCGCCGTGGGGGCGGTCTCCACCTGCTGAGAAAGAGGACCGCCCCCCGACCGCCTTTGTGGCAGAGGAGGGGTGCCGCCACCGCCGCGGACGAGGCCGGCGACGGCATCGGCAGGGAGGGTCCGGCCGGGAGGGTCTCGCGGCGCCGGCAAAGTCGCCCCTAGCGCCGCTTGGGGGGGGGGGGGGGGGGTGCGACGCGAGGGGAACGGGAAAAAATGTTTCACCTTTGTAGATTACAGAGAATTTGTTTAGGCTGGGGCATCTTCCCTGTTCGAAAAAAAAGAGAAATTGTTTGGAATTTGACAAGGGTATATTACTTGTAAAAATAACTAGAGAGTGTCCCATTGGTTTTGCTAGTTAGAACTTATCTCTTCAGGACTTACATAGAAGAGCACTGTGGGAGGCTTGGAGGGCAGAACTCGCACAGCGTGACGAGGCTCACACAAACCAAAGCAGGCCTACTTGCATTGGGTAGAATCCGTAGGTGTAGGCATTATGGGAACAATTTTGGATGCTCTTACTTCCAAATTTTTGATAAAGAGGTCAAATTATCGATGACGAGGTTGTAATGTCACTAAGCGTGAAAAAGAATATTAAGAGGCTGCAGAAAAATCTGGAACACTTCAGCACAGTGCGTGAGGATGCCGAAGCTCTGGCTATGGAAGATAGACGGGTAGAGGCATGGTCGAAGAGCATGAGCGATTTATGTTTGATGATGATGTCATCATAAATCTTGTTATGGTCATTTACAGAAGCTTTCTCTGCCACTAGATCAGTATGTTGCAATTAGTCTATGGTCTCTTGATCACAAGGTGGCTAGAAGAATTAAGGACATAAATGAAAAGCTTGATGAGATCAAAATGAACACATAGATGTTTAGCGTTGGTATAGCCAATGGTCAACAATTTCAAGTAACAACCGTGGATAAAAATCAGACATCTTCTATAGATGAACTAGAGGTTGTTGGAAGAGAGATCAAACAGTGCTGATGACATCCTACAAATAATTGTCAGTAGCTGCCATGAGAATAGGTCAAGTGTTCTGGGCATTCAAGGAATAGGAGGCATCGGTAAGACGACATTAGCTCAGAAGATATATAATGAGCAGATGATAAGAGAGAAATTCCAAGTTCATATATGGTTGTGCATTTCACAGAGCTACACAGACTGGGTTGATAAAGCAGGCAATACGAATGGCTGGAGAAAAGTGCGACCAATGAGAGGCCAAGACGGAGCTGTTCCCTCTTTTAGTGGACACAATCAAAGGAAAGAGTGTATTTCTTGTACTGGATGATGTGTGGAAATCTGATTAATGGATTGATCTTCTACCGCCTTTTCATGAGAGCCTTGAATTTCCATGTCCTTGTCACCACAAGAGATCCTGATGTTTTGTCAGAAATGCATGCAACATATACCCACCAAGTCAACAAAATGAATTACAATGATGGCTTAGAACTACTGATGTAAAACTCATCTAAACCAAGTTTTTCCTAAACTGTGGTGGGTCATTTCAGATGTAACATTCCCCTTTCGGTGTAGAAATCATCTAAACCAAGTTTTCATCAATTTCACATATAGGGTTATTTTCACCTACGGGGTTATTTTTACTAAGGTTGTCGATGCCCCTGGAGACTCCAGAGTAGTACTTGTAGTGATGTGCCAGCAACGACACAATGGTAATGAACTCCCCACCATTGCTGAGCTGCCTGGCATGGGACACCTGGCTGCAATGCTTCGCGGCATACAACAGCATCTCCACCCACACCCCTAAGATCAGTTCCATAGCGTCACGTTGGTCATGCCACCGCAACTCTATGCTGAGAAGCTCGTTGGCCAGCAAGACTGCATACATATTGGCGCTGTCACGGATGGATTCCCCATGTGGCTTTGGTGCCTTTACAGTTCCCTGAGACAGAGGAGCTGATTAGATGAAAATAGTGCACATTTAATATACCTTTGTATGTAAGCCCTAGCAGAAATTCAGGGTAGTCATGCAGCTATCTATTTCAAAAATTTGTGGGGTCACTATATGTGTGTGGTATCATAGTTCATGTTGAGTTTAACTTTGTTTCCTGACTTTTTTTAATAAGGTCTAAGGAAATTCAAAAACGAGTTAGCCTTTTAATTTCATTAGACCATTGTCAAACAAATTTTAGCGGAGCACTAAGAAATTCAAAATGAAACGTCGCTCAAAGATTATAAAATCAAATTGTAAGTGTGTTTTAGGAGCAATTTTGAATATAGGAACATGTTGTTTCTTGTAGTGAAGTCAACAAGTAAGAAAATTGAAACTTGGTTAAGATCATTTGATCACAAACATATTGACTTGCACAATGTGTTTCAGATGAGTTTTCATGGAAGGCATATACATGGATATTAAAACTGCAAACAGTCAAATGAGGCAGCGCTTGAGACATTGTTTCGAAAATAATGAAATAATTTTGAAACAATATGAATGAACTTTAGGCTCCACTCAGCTCATACCAGTGCAAATTGGGAGGAAATCCACACCATCTCCGCAAGCTTCTCCCTCTGTGGAACCCTGGACTGATTGGGGCCATCATGGTGGAACAATTCCTTAAGAATACAGTACGGTTTCCAGCTTATGGGAGATGTCGACACTGGGTTGTCCTTATCATCAGAGCACCTATGGCACTGTCCTTCTATTTGTTCGCACGAGGCAAGGTGTACATTGTTGCGTGCAGCTCCCGGCAGCATGTCAGGTTTCACCACCAGCAGGAACATCATGTAATTGGATAGCACCTCGGTAGCCTCAGTAAGATCTTTTGCATGTTCGGCCTTGGATTTCCTGATGTACAACTCGGTTGCAGTGTGCCAAACAAGGATGCTCTCATCAAAGTCAATGTTGGCGCTCCAGCGAGCGAAGTCCTCATAGGCTTCCATACTTTTCAGTATAAAGCTACCCCTTGAGTCCAAATCAGTATCATCGTTGTCTTGAAGTGCTTGATACTTGTCTCGCAGCGCTTGCAAAACCAGTTTCTTGAGATCTTGTATTGACAAAGAGTTGGTGCGTGAGAAAGTTCCCGAGAAGTGCTTCTTGTTCCACCAGTCCTGGAGCCCCAACTTCATTGCCAGTCTGTTTCCTATCTCATTCCTGTTGCGGGTGCACAGGTGAAACAAGTTATACTGCCCAATGGAGCCTGACCACAGTCTCCTACTTGCCGGATGGACACGCCGACTAAAGGAAGTGATCATATGGAGAGGCCACTCCCATCCCCTGCCCTTGCGGTGCAATAAAGAACATGTCCAGGTGGATAGTAGAGCCCTGCACACTGATATGATCTCCAGGACCAAAGCCCCAACCAGCAAAATATAACTGATAATCACATCTACTCTGTTGTACTCATTCCCTCTTCTGCTGATGATGATTTGAAACAACAGGACTGTGATGGATGTGCCAAGTAGCGAAATGAAATGGATGCAGAAGCCATACCATGTGTGGATTACTGCTTTCTTGGTATATAGGAAGTCATACATCAGAGACAGCTCCATCTCGACCAACTTGTATAGATCCTCCCCCATATAGGATATTACAGAACGTGGTTTAGATTGTGAAAGAACCGAGGGATTCGGTAACATTATCATGTCAGCAAAGACGCCTTTGCAGATATCAAACTGGGAGTGGGCTCCAAGCAGAAGTTCCTCTTCACTGGTGTCCATGCTCAATAATTGATGAGGGTTAGGCTTGAATTTCGAGATGGTGATGCTGCTGAGGTTGCCACACTTGAGTGCCCATATCCTCTCGCCATACTTGAGAACACCAGCAACAAACATGGAGATTGAGGCCAGCAGAAGCAGGGTCACACTGCTCGCAACGTACATGTATATCACATATGTAGCTGCTAGGACCTGCACAGCGAGTGTTTGCAGGTGGCGAAGCCAGAGCGCATTGTCTTCAAGTGCATATGCTGTGATGTTGTCTGGGCCACCAAGGTGCAGCAAGAGGAATGGTGCCCAGAACGCCACCAGCTCGTGCTCGTCCGACCTATTGTCGACGGATAGGTGGCCCAGGGTGTATATTGCCGTCGAATCGGCCAACAAATACGCAGACCAGAGGAAGAATTTCAGTGCATTGGAAGAGCTACGCTGGCGGACACCCCCAAAGATGAGTAGGAATACTTGCAATGCAAAGCTTACAAGAACCAGGATTTGTACCCCCCATTCGTTCCACAGGTCCACTAGCTTTCCAGCCTCCTTCACTCCTGGTTCCATTACTCTGCTCCTCAAAATGTATATAATAACATGACAAATAAATAATTTTAGCAAATATGTATATTGAATATATTTTAAAAAAGTGTAACATGATGGCTTAAGTAAGAGAACATAAGTGATCACAGTTAGAAAATAAGGAAATGAGGCGGAAATTCACAATGGAGCCCGGGCTCATATGCTCCCGTTATTTTCGGGAGCATAATTTTTTTTGAAAACTTTTCCAAAAATTCCGAAAAAAATCATGCACGTAGCTGACTATGGTACGCACGATCGTGTGAAATTTCGCACCGAAATGACACCGTGGCCGCCCTGTACAAAAATGACAAATTTCTGACAGAAAATTCAAATTTTGGATCTCATTTTCTGTCAGAAATTTGTCATTTTTGTACAGGGCGGCCACGATGTCATTTCGGCGCGAAATTTTACACGATCGTGCGTACCATAGTCAGGTACGTGCATGATTTGTTTCGGATTTTTTTGATAAGTTTTCAATTTGTTCTATTTTTTCGAAAATACCGGGAGCATATGCTCCCGGGTGCCAAAACGCCGCTCTCGAAATGAGGTAACTAATGAAAGACTCAGGCATGTATCGGACATAATATATAAATGGGCTATCTTATTTAGATCCAGTCGCAGCATTTCGTTTAGCATTTATGTCAAATTAAACTATCACAATCTTTCTAACTAATGATGTTTTAGACTTGATCACTACACAAATGCGATTTTAGCTAGTGCTTCATGGATAAGACATGCTAGATAATGTTTTCATACATCCTATCAGTTGATCTGCTGCTGTGCTGTGCAACTAGCTAGAACAAAATGGGGAAAAAAGGTGTACAAGGCCACAAACTGCAAAGTAAAACCTGAACCCACCAACTATTTACTCAAACAGATAAATTGCACAGATGGACAGATGGGTGAGTTGGAAGTTAGCACAACCAGACAGCACATTTGATAGCATTTCAGCATCACTCATTGATGTGCATGTTGAATTTCTCTAAAATTACTCATGGATGTCCACGTTGTCGGTATACCCAATACAGACAGATTCAGTAGAGAATGGTGCCCCCAAAAAATCAGAAAATAAGAATGGACCAACACCAAATGAACCAGGCTCTTAAAAATATGAGTTCATGGGAAGTTTCACTGATCTTTTGACTGCTCCAACTATTGAAGACATCGACGACGATACATTCCAATTATGATGAGCACATTGTAAATATTTGGATGCTACTGTTTTCTATTCCTTCTCTAAGATTCAGAAGAAGGATGTAGTGAGTATTTGCTACTATGTTAGTGGCCTATTGATTCTTTTGCATTTTTTGTTTATTCAGTATTGTGAAATCAATAGCAAAGTAATTCCATTCAAACTGATATATAAATTATTTGGAAACCTTCAAAGTACACAACTTTGCTTGAATTGGGTCATAGTTACCTAATTTCACAGACAAGCAGAGGAGATGCAGAGCAGGGGTGGAAGCGCCGGATGATTCCGTCAGCGACGGAGGCGCGCGCAGCGGCGCAGGCGATTAGCCGTCAGCGACGAAGGCGTTAATGGCATGCAGCACGGCGAGTCGACGGAGGCGGCGCGGGCGATTCACCGTCGTTGTCGACGGCAGCGTCGACGCCAGCACGGCTGTAAGTCGACGGGGGCGTGGGCGAATCGACGAAAGCGGTGGCGCTGGCCGTTGAGGGAGCTTAGGCACGCGGCGGAGCTTGCTTACTTCCCTGTTCCTTTTCCTTTTTTCTTGGAGAAGAAGAGTCCCACAGTTTGCTGAAGCTCTGGTCGAATGGGGCGGGATCTTTTAGATTCCATCCTTTAGCGTCCACCAGCACAAAGCTGAAAGTTCAGAGTGCAAAGCTAAAAAACATTTTCATTGTATCATGTTTTTTAAAAATATTATAGAGGTTTGGGTATTTGCAAATGTCAAAAAATATTTACTACAACAGGATAAGTATATTTTGCAACCTGGTATTCATTTTGCGAAGATCATCGCAGTTTGCCAAATCTTCACTATGTTTTGCTGAAATCAATATTGTGTTGCAAACATCATGGGTAATTAGCATGAATACCTAGGAATATCCCTAGCCCTAAACCCTCGAGAAGTAGTCACGCAAACGCAGGGTGACTTCGTTTTGGTCTCGCTTCCTAGAACAATGGACCATACTTCCATACTTTTCTTGCTCACGAAACACGGTGACTGTACAAACTGCATAAGCACGAGATACGGTGTTTTGACTCGTAGGTTTAGATGCACTCATTGTTGAAACTATATTTTAAATGCATTACAAATGACATAAATTCCAAATTAAAACTTCGGGTGTATACTCGAAAATCCTATGTCCACACATAAAATTTCGCGAGAAAATAACATTTTTTGTGCATGTGTAAACAAGACAAAAGAATGTCTCGTAAATGGAGCACAGTAATTTGTCATTTTTACACAAGCCACAAAAATATCTTTTTCACATGAAACTTTATGCGTAAGCATAGAATGTTTAGATACATACCCAAAAAATTTCTTTTGAATTTTTGTTGACATTTTAGAAGGTGATTAGAAGGTGATTTTAAAATAATGGGGTATCTACACGTATGAGACAAAACTGATTTCCCATAAGCACGTGAGTACTTGACTTTTCAGTAGATCTATCTTTCCGTGGCGATTGATGAACGTGGGTGCATGCTAAAATCAGTGGATTCTTAGGTTGCCACAAGTTCGACTGCACTTCTCTTGTCTTCAGCACCGTGCCGTGTAAAAAATCACTAGCTTCATCAATAGCGACCGCTAGGGTTGAAAATAGCAAGGAATTTTTTCGGACGTTAAAGTAGAAAAAGGAAATGTAGAGGAAAAAACAAAAATGGCATTTTCCGGAAACGTAAACGAAAGTTTTGTAAACGAAAATGACAAAGGAAGCAAGAGTGCATATTCCGATGGAAACGGAAATGAAAAGGAAATTCTGGAAAAACGAATACAGAAAGTTTTCGCATACACACGCTAGCCAGACCCGCGTACATAGAACCATGCAAGACCATGGCCTACAACCAAGTCTGGCTACATATACACTAGTTAGCTCCATTAATACTAAAACCTAATTAATCGAATTATTTACATGCAGCGTGTACGAGTAGATGCCCAAACCGCTGCCTCCACGATCGTCTCCCCGAGAATAGCCGCCTTGTTAACAATGTGTGTAGTACTTTATTTTCAACGCTCGCTGGTCGAGATTGTCAACAATTCCTTTTCTTGCTAGCTACTTCTTTATGTGTTTTGGTGTGCGGACCAATGTATTATATATACCACTATTGTGATCTGACAAATGTTCGATTTCGTATCATGTCCCTTTCTTTTTCGTTTCCGCTCCCGTTTTCGTTTTTTGTGGTTGTGTATTTAGTTTCTGATTGCGGCGAGACACAATGAAAAACGAAAATGATAAAGCGTGTTTTCAACCCTAGTGGCCGCTCCTTAGTTCAGGCGTTGAGGCTGGTATAGCATCCTCTCAAATTCACTTTTTATTATTAAGCAATGTATATATTTCTAGTTCTTTTTATGTCTTCTAGAAGGCTTCTATTTGATCTTTATCGTTTAGTTTATGAAAATTATTTTTATAAGCAAGAAAATAATCTTATAAGGTGAAAAAGACGTGTATTTTTCTCTACCTTGGATGATCTGTAGATTTCGTTTTTTTTTTTTTTTTGAGTACATGGGATTACAGAAAGAAAACCGAACTAGCAGCACAATCCTCTGAAAATATGGAAATTACAACTAAACCTTGAGGACCCAGTCCCCGCCGGCGCCGCCTCACCACGATGACCGCCGACCGCGCGCTGCCGCCGAGCTCCACCCGAGCCGGCGAACTGCAGCGAACCGCGGCCAGGAAGCCGCCGACGAAGCCGCCGTCTTCAGTCCACCGCTTGGGTCTTGGCGGAGAGGCGAAGAACTGGAAGGCCACCAGAGCAGAGCCGTCACCTTGAAGCAGCGCCGACGCCGTCGACGCCGAAGGCGACCCAGATGTTCTGGAATCCCGGCCTCCCGCCCACCACTCGCAAGCACGCACCGACGCCGGAGGAAGCGCCGGTGCGGCGAGGCAGCAGCCGTCCGCCGCCATCGGAGACGACGACGGGCACGGGGAGTGGCTGCAACCGAAGAAGACGACGACGGCGGCGGCCCCCTCGCCTCGGCCCCGCCGCCCCAGATCCGCCCAACCCCACCTCCTCTCCACCGCCGGAGCGTAGATCCGGGGATCCCCCGACCTCCCGCCGCCGGAGCGGCCGCCGGAGAGTGGGTGATCCCACGGATACGCCGGCGGGTGCTGGGCGGGCCGAGGTCGCCCCCCGCTCGCCACTGACGCGGAAAATGATAAAGCGTGTTTTCAACCCTAGTGGCCGCTCCTTAGTTCAGGCGTTGAGGCTGGTATAGCATCCTCTCAAATTCACTTTTTATTATTAAGCAATGTATATATTTCTAGTTCTTTTTATGTCTTCTAGAAGGCTTCTATTTGATCTTTATCGTTTAGTTTATGAAAATTATTTTTATAAGCAAGAAAATAATCTTATAAGGTGAAAAAGACGTGTATCTTTTCTCTACCTTGGATGATCTGTAGATTTCTTTTTTTTTTTTTTGAGTACATGGGATTACAGAAAGAAAACCGAACTAGCAGCACAATCCTCTGAAAATATGGAAATTACAACTAAACCTTGAGGACCCAGTCCCCGCCGGCGCCGCCTCACCACGATGACCGCCGACCGCGCGCTGCCGCCGAGCTCCACCCGAGCCGGCGAACTGCAGCGAACCGCGGCCAGGAAGCCGCCGACGAAGCCGCCGTCTTCAGTCCACCGCTTGGGTCTTGGCGAAGAGGCGAAGAACTGGAAGGCCACCAGAGCAGAGCCGTCACCTTGAAGCAGCGCCGACGCCGTCGACGCCGAAGGCGACCCAGATGTTCTGGAATCCCGGCCTCCCGCCCACCACTCGCAAGCACGCACCGACGCCGGAGGAAGCGCCGGCGCGGCAGCAGCCGTCCGCCGCCATCGGAGACGACGACGGGCACGGGGAGTGGCTGCAACCGAAGAAGACGACGACGGCGGCGGCCCCCTCGCCTCGGCCCCGCCGCCCCAGATCCGCCCAACCCCACCTCCTCTCCACCGCCGGAGCGCAGATCCGGGGATCCCCCGACCTCCCGCCGCCGGAGCGGCCGCCGGAGAGTGGGTGATCCCACGGATACGCCGGCGGGTGCTGGGCGGGCCGAGGTCGCCCCCCGCTCGCCACTCACGCGGAGAAAGAGAGGGGAGGGAGGAAGTTCCAGAAATATGCGAGTTCTCGACGTCAGGGTTTTTGGTGCAGGCAGTGGGGCCCAGGGCACTAACGGGCAAGAGCAGGTGAGCCAGGTCACAATTCAAGTGGAACAAGTAGGACGTATAGGTCGAGGCCTCAATGGTGGAAGCGGAGACGGTGGCATAGTGGGCACAAAGCTTTTTCACCGGCGACTCCACATGGATGGCCACGAACGAAGCTGCGAGTAGTGCTCCGGGATGAAAGATTGCTGATCTGTTACGATCGACGAAATAAAAATGACGGGGACTGATGCAAGTAAGCACGTAAGCGAGAGGAGGCGGAGTAGAAGTCTAGAATGCTTTCCCTTGTTTTACACGTAAGCGAGAGGAGGCGATAATCTGAATCTTTGGTAAATATATGCATGAATTTACACACGTGGTAGCCACATACGCTCTACAACTTTTTTTTAATATCTCTACTCCTATAAAAACCACAGTTGGTGATGATGGTGTGCCTGCCATCTTTCATCCAGGATCGTTCGATTTATATCTAACGGACAGTAACACCCACATTACACATTTGCCGATAACCCCTTGTGTTCCGTCCTTTTGACTTTTCCACGCGCCCTTTTGACTTTTCCACGCGCACTCTAGAATGTTCCAAAATATGCCTCTCGAATGTTTCAAAATATTCTAGAACCTCGTGGAAGGGGCTCTAGAATGTTCCAAAATATATTCTAGAACCTCGTGGAAGGTGTCTCTAGAATGTTCCAAAGAATGACTAAATCGTTCTAGAACCTCGTGGAAGGTGACTCTAGAATGTTCCAAAAAAATGACTTTAGAATGTTCCAAATTATTCTAGAACCTTGTGGAAGGTGGCTCTAGAATGTTCCAAAATATGACTCTAGAATGTTCCAAAATATTATAGAACCTCGTGGAAGTTGGCTCTAGAATGTTCGAAAAAATGACTCTAGAATGTTCAAAAATATTCTAGAACCTCATGGAGGGTGCCTCTAGAATGTTCCAAAATATGAATCTAGAATGTTCCAAAATATTCTAGAACCTTGTGGAGGGTGGCTCTAGAATGTTCTAAAATATATTCTAGAACCTCGTGGAAGGTGCCTCTAGAATGTTCCAAAATATGACTCTAGAATGTTCCAAAATATTCTAGAAGCTCGTGGAAGGTGGCTCTAGAATGTTCGAAAAAATGAAGAATGTTCCAAAATACGTCCTTTTGGATTTGCCCCTCGCGCTCGCAGAAATTACCCACCCTTGCCACCCATAAGTCGTACCCGTTCGCTTTTGTTATTTACGGACGAATTGCCACCCATAAGTCGTACGTATTTGTTTTTGCCCCTCGCGCTCGCAGAAATTACCCACCCTTGCCACCCATAAGTCGTACCCATTCGCTTTTTGTTATTTACGGACGAATTGCCACCCATAAGTCGTACGTATTTGTGTTTTCCTCATGTTACTCTAGAATGTTTCGGAATAGTCTAGAACCATGTGTAAGGTTCCGGTATATAGGCCATGCCTACTCGGTTTTCGTCCTGTAACTCTAGAATGTTCCGGAATATGACTCCCACGGGATTGAGCAAAAGGAGAGGAGGAGTTAGCAAGATGAGAGGAGACTCACACTTTGGTGGTCACGAGAGTCAGTAACAGGAAAAACCCCCACTTTTGTGGTCACGAGAGTCAGCAAATGGAAGACTCCCACTTCGGTGATCAGCAAAGTCAGGAAAAGGGAGACTCCCATGGGAGTCGGCAACAAGGAGACTCCCACTTCGGCGGTTACAGAGAATCAACAGAAAGGAGAGTCCCACGAGAGTCGGCAACATGAAGAATCTAAATTCAGAGGTCATGAGAGTTGGTAGAAGGGAGACTCCCGCGGGAGTCCGCAGAAGGGAGACTCCTACTTTGGTGCTCACAAAGTCAGCAACAGGGAGCCTCCCAATTTGGTGGTCATGACAGTCAGCAAAAGGAAAACTAGCTCCCATGTGAGTCACCAACAGGAAACTAGCACACTACAGATGTACATCAGTACTTAAAACAAACATGACTCTCACAAGAGTGAGCAAAAGGAGAGGAGATTCATACTTTGGTGGTCACGAGAGTCAGTAAATGGAAAACCCCCACTTTGGTGGTCACGAGAGTCAGTAAAAGAAAGACTCCCACTTTAGTGGTAACGAGAGTCTGGAAGAGAAAGACTCCCACTTCGGTGGTAACGAGAGTCAGGAAAAGGAAGACTTCCATGGGATTCGGCAACAAGAGACTCCCACTTCGACGGTCACACGAAATCAGCAGAAAGGAGAGTCCCACAAGAGTCGACAACAGGGAGAATCTAAATCGGCGGTCACGAGAGTCAGTAAAAGGAAGACTCCCACGGGAGTCCGCAACAGGGAAACTCCCACTTTGGTGCTCACGAAGTGAGCAACCGGGAGCCTCCCAATTTGGTGGTGATGAGAGTCAGGGAAAGGGAGACTAGCTCCCATGTGAGTCACCAAGAGGGATACTCCCACTTCGGTTGTCATAAAAGTCAGCAATAGGGAGACTCCCACTTCGATGGGCATGAGAATCGAAGTTATTCTAGAGCAACTAAAATAAAAAGAAGGGAGAAACTACTAATGATGCCATCAGCTCAACAATAATCATCCTTTCAATTTAGCAAAAGCATAACACAACTATATCTGCATCTTAACTAAATGTAAGAAGATCTAATACACTGTAGATTGCCGACATAAATTTAACAAGACACTTCCATTTAATATAACAATTTTATGCGACTAAGATATAAGAACTTAAGCAATTGTGCTCCTTGTCCTTTTATTATCCTTTCAATTTAGCAAAAGCATAACACAACTATATCTGCATCTTAACTAAATGTAAGAAGATCTAATACATAAATATTTATTCTTAGCTGAATACCCATGTGTTGCCACGGAGTCTAAATAGAAAAAAAAAATTAGTCTAAAAAATAGTCTCACAAATCTGCATTGCCACGACACCTTTGTTTTCTCCGCGTGTTTAAGTTATGACTGTGGCAACCCTGTGCAACTTTCGTTTTAACTAAATGCAAGAAATAATATAACAACGTTTATGTTTAGCTGAACCATTAAGCTTTCATCTTAATTTTTATTTTTACAAGAATTGTGAGACTATTTTTTCATTCAATTCAGACCCCGTGGCAACGCACGGGCATTCAACTAGTAGATCTAAAAAGAATCAATCTTTTATTTTGCGAAAGGGGCCCCAGATCTATTAATCAAAGCTGAAGATACAAACACCCAGAAGACACGAAAATAACAAATGGGTCCCTGAGGATCCCGTCCACTGCACGCATCTACGCGGGATGAAGACGTGCCGCCGCCGCGCTCTCCCAGAGCGGGCGAAACCTTGGAACATCAGCGGCCATCTGACGAGCAGGAAGTCGTCACCCTCGATCCTTGACCAGCACGATGAGAGAAACGGAGCACCAACAACCGTGACGAATCATCTCGGTCACCGAAGATGGAAGCAGATCTAGCGACCTCCAGACAAAAACCACCGGCACAACTTCTCACAAACCAACACCGGAGACCGTGCCGACGCGATGGGGACGAGGTCAGAGAAATAAAATCCATGGAGATGCCACAGCCACCGCCTCACCAACATCTCCTGGAGACCCAAACTCCATCGCCCAAGTAGGACGGGAGGACACAAGACCATCGTCTTCTAGATGTCGTCGAAGACCGCATCAAAGTGGGGGAAGACGTTGGAGATTTATTCGCCGGAGCACCGCAGCCGCCGCCACCGAAGATACGCCGCCACGAAACCCTAACCTACCCCTATCTACAGGCTGAAGGGGAACTGGGGTTCCCCCACCCGCCACCCGTCGCCGGAGCGACGAGCAGAGGGTGAGGAAACCGACAGATCGAGGAGGGACCAAGGATGCCTTCCTTTTCAGCCTCTGATGAAGGAAGGGGACAAGCGGAAACCCTTAAAAAAAAAATCCATCTTGTTGTAATAATTTGTTCATATAGTGCGAAAATATATGCAGTATTTTTCTGAATCGATTTTCAGATTTTTCTTTTCATATCGATAAAAAATCGTGTTGTTTAATTTGACCATTTAGTGTAAATAATACTATTTCTTCTTTGAATTTATAAAGTTATTGTTGAAATCATGCATGGATTCAACGTCAAGTCGACGACTACAATAAGATTTTTGTTACGCGCATGCGAATTTCTTATTTCTTTTTAAGTATGTTGTCACAACGCGGGGGCGGGGCGCTCTTAAATTTAGTTGTGGTTGCAAACTTGCAAATCTTGTGATATTATATATAACCTTGTGAAAACGGTTAATTTTTATTGCTAGTAAGGTGGACAACGCAAATGTGTGGGAGACATCTTAGTTTACTATTGTTATGACTCAAAATATTTATTTTATTATTAAATTCTCACACTCATGCAAATTCAAATACAAATATCAGTGTATTGTTGTAATTCTGCCATTTTAGCATTTTGATTCAAAATATAACTTTTTTTACACTCATGCAAGTTGATGTTGTCCTTCAACTCTGTGCATGCTCTTGATGCTCACATAGTCAGGTTCGACGCATGCATTGTCTTCTGGCTAAGCTACGAGTATTTAGTGGTTTTTGGAAGCTACTTATAGATTTGTTGTGTTGTTACAAATCCAACATATTTAAGTTATTTTGCACAGATACATATATGCATATTTTGGCACAAAATTTCCCTAATATTGCTGATACTTTTCAATGATGAATAATAATAGGTGCATAGGCTCACGCATGCCAAAATCAGCAATCTGTTTACACCTGATATGTTCCATCATCCTAACATCACAGTTTGATGAATGAATTTCCCTCTTTTAGCTCAAAACAAACACACACAAAAATACAGGTAAGCCTTTGATGCGACATTAATTAATTCAATAAACATATGACACAAGCCATGTAACCTTTCATCCTGTACAAATGAAGATAATATTTTGAATCAAAGAGGCTATACATGAAAGAGAAAAATTAATATGGCTTGAACAGCACGGGTCTTGCATTCAGCAAAAATAACGGATTGATGATCTTGTTTACCAGTACATGATGACATCAAAGCCAGCTCACAGCATATGTGCATTTAGCACACTGTAACATAAGGGAACATCAAATACTGACTAGCTATTTACATTATTTTTATGAGAGAAGGCAAATTGCTTGCGCCATATCAACTATCATGCAGCAGGAGACATAACAATGCTTTCACTTTATAAGGATGCATCTGATCGGTGAACCTTCAGCTCCACGTAACCGAAGTGGGAGACAATGCAATGAATATAGCCCAGGCTCGACATTCTCCAGTTTGAGACCCTCCACAAGAATGATATCCTGAATGGAATCACAGAACAGGGAAAACATAGATAGATATATCGTGGTTTATTCACTGAAATCAACAGTATGGAATGCTTATTGATGTGGCTAATACCAAGCACCTAACATGAAGATGGACTAAATATGTCATTAACCAAAAATTTGAAAGCTCAACTTATGCTTGTGCGGTAAATTGCAACCTAGTTTCGGTTGGCAGCTCGTATAAATACGTCAGCAAAGAGCGAGACATAGAGCCTTACAAGACATGTCACGACAAGTGAATGGTTTTTCGGACATGACGGTTTGCGCAGAGATGCTTCTCTAGCAACGTGGGTTATCTTATCGTACACGTTCAAACGGCCGAACATGTGTTTTACCATATCCTAGCAGCCAAATAATAATATAAGTTCAATTGCTGTAATTTGAAGGGTGACATGGTTTAAAGATTCCTGCATTACGAGTCAATTTTCCAATAAAGGGAGATATGGTCAAATTTCTTTCTTTCTTCATTTTGCTGTGTGAACACCAGATTCTATAAAATTACCGTTGGAGACGGTACGTTCAGATTATAGGAGACACAAGGAAAATTAAGTTCTGGACACAGGACACAAACAAAAAGTAGAACAAGAAATTAGAAAAAAAGAATGCAAATTGAATTCAGTGAAGCAAACGTTACAAAATAAAATTACTCGAAGAAGTAACTTCATACCCGGTTTTTGAGTAAAACTAAATGTGAAGGGATCAAGTCATCAAAAGCTGCAACGGACAAATAGTCGATTCCTGCAAAAACATGACAACCGAAGTGAAGGGAACAATTATTTTTCGGACAATACAAGTGAAGAGATAAACATAACAAGAGTAACTGTGAACTGTGGGATAAATTATTTAAGCTGCCCAAGGTAAGTGTGGAGAACTTTGTATTGGAAGTAAATATAAACCAAGTGAAAGAACTCAAAGAAAGACCCAATCTAAAGCAAAATGTCAAAAGATAGCAACGCCATATATTACTACAGATTAGTAGATTATAACTCACAATGTTGCATCACTTCCAAGGAGGGTAACTACACAATGACAAAGCTAAACCAAGGTGAAAATGGTTGATAAGGAAGGAGCAACTAACAGGAAGAGTACGGCAAAAATATAACACGGAGCACAAAGCATGCACTCATAATGCAATTATTTTCCAAGGGCATTGGAATGATAGAGTGCATGGTGTGTGGCAGACTGGGTGCGCAAAAAAGACCAAGAGTTTTAATCTTTTTTGAGAATGTAAAAGCTTTGCGTCTTGATGAATTACCAGAAGAAAACGTGAAAGCTTCACGCTACTACCAGGGGCGTTTAGCTGTTAGGCGTCAATAGCATTGTAATTTGGGGGGGGGGGGGGGGGGGGGGGGGGGGGGGGGGGGGGGTGTTCCACACTTCTAATCTTAGTATTTTAAATGATCAAGGTGCAAAAAGAAACAACTGATGTTCAGACCAGACACAAACAATCAGCATGCACATGAGCTTAACACAAATCCATACAGAATAAAATAAAATATTTGCCAATAGATACGCTGAAGGGCCTCTTAAGAGGATGCACAGCTAGTTGGAACTCACCAACAAGCTTAATATCCGTATATCAACCAACCATTGGGCACCATCCTTCATAAAACCCACATAACTTGTGTCAAACTCTTTCTTCCACATTAGCTGCCTGCAAGATAACAGTTCCGTTTATCTCACTTCCCATTTATGAAAACCATTCTAAAGTTTAGTCTATAGCAATTAGTGCAGTAATTCACTTTACGAAATTGCCTAATATATAGTTAAAATATAGGATAACAGTGCCGTTTGTAGTGAACACTATTCAGGGATAGTATGATCCAAGGAATATATGATTAGGCAGAAGGCAGACATAGAGAAAATGTATTCTGAGATAAATAAAGGTGGGCATGGAAATTAAATGCAAAGGGCAGTTTAACGAACTCAATGGGTTTTACTGTTCAAATAGCACAAGGGAAATGGTCTAGAAGGCCGAATAGGTTTGGAAGATATCAGCATGGAGCCGATATAAATAGGATATCAAAATGTTAAAGGTGCATCAAATACAAGGTTTCTTGCCTAGAAACAGAAAACAATAGTAGGCACACAATGTGCCCATTAAGGGTGCAGTCACTGGGTTTTCTGGATAGATACATATTACAGTGGAATGGAAATAAATTTAATTTATCTCTTACACAACAGTTAACATTAAATTTTTGAATGACTGCAGTTAAATATGAGTTTGCACTATATGTGCTCGTGTGCGAATTATGAAAAGTAAAAGTTCACATACAGAATATGTGAGTATGATCACCACAAATAAGAAAATTACCTGTCAGTGTTTAATGTTCTAAAAAGTACACGCTGAACCCCTTTAGGAATATGTAAAGATTCCATTGTTTTAGCTGCAATGATAGATCAACTTAATATGTAGATTCATCGGGGGAAAAAACTCAATATGTACATTTGATGTCTATTTAAACAGATATCAAGGCAATTTCAGTTCACTACCAGATTTTGCCAAACATTAGCTAGAAAAGTTAGACTTTCTATTGTGGGTGTTTAACTCATTACCACGTTTCCTTGGCTGTAAGTCACTTGTCATAGATTATTGCTTTATCTAAAACTTGTGTAATGTATGACAACCAAGTTATTGGCCACAAAAGGTGTGGCAAGCCTTAGCCAATCACACGTGACCAATGTAATAATCCACATGAAGCAAATAGTAGGTTAAGTAAACGCCACTAGCCTTTTGACAGATTAACAACAAAGCGATGGGAACGAACAATGGGAAACTTACCAGTAATATTTTCATCCCTTGGAACATCAACCAACAGTGAAGGACCTACGGACATGAAATCAGTTGTTAGAATGATATAAACCAATTGCATAAATCTATATCGAGTACATATGTATATCCAATTGTAATGTTCTTTTTTATCAGTATAAAGGTATGTTCAATGTGCCACCGAGAACAGTAACTACGAACTATATGTACAGTTACAAAATTCAGACAAAATTCAGTCCCAAAATTAACTCCCATGTCGACTAGAAATGTGGACATCAAACTAGTAGGAACGCAACAGAGTCGAAGCAATCCAACAGGAACTGGCACTGGCTACCGAGCGAATTGCTATCTAGGGGCGGGGGCGGGAGCTCACCGTTGAGGACGTCGAGGTCGAGGGTGTCGACGTCGAAGCCTTGGTCGAAGTAGTGCTGGAAGACGTGGCCGGGGGCGTCGACGTGGGTGCCGGTGTGTGTGGGCATCCGCATCTCGGAGTTGTTGGCGAGGGAGCCGTTGCGCATGGAGGCCGGCAGCCACAGGAACTGGCCCACCCCGGCGTCCGACCCCCAGGACGGCATCTCCTCCCGGTAGTAGTGGGTGATGTCCATGATGCGGCCGCCGCCGTGCGCCTCCCGCCGCTCCGGCACCGGCGGCGACTCGACGGGGCAGGACGGAGGCTCGCGTGGGTGGGCGGGCGGCGGTGTCGCGGCGGCGAGGAGAGGGAGGAGGAGGAGGAGGAGAAGGGGAGGCGCCATTTGTGTGGGTGCTCTGCTCTGTCTCGGCGGCGTGGCGGCGGACGTACTGTGTGTATGTTTTTTTTCTTTGCGGAAAGAAGTACACGAACATGGGCCGATAGGGCGGGCATCTCGGGCTTGGGCCTACTAGCGCAGTAGGTTCGGACATTGGTTAGATCATTTTAATGATTATTTCCAAAAAAAGATCATTCTTACTACGGTTAATTGGATAGATGCCGTTTCCAATTGAAAAACACCATTGCAATTTCGATCTGTCAAAAAATGCCACTGCAATTCGCTGTAAATTCTATAGATGCCAGTATGCCCATTTATGCGCATATACCGACCAATACACTCACGTATTTCTGTTGTATATGTACAAAGGGAGGGACCCACTTGGACACTTTTTTAGATAGCCAAATATGGAGTACATGACATGGCGGCTCGGGCTTGACTCGAAACAATTTCTATTATATATCCTCGCTTCCCCGTCTCTGCCCAACCCTAGATCATGGTGACAGGTGGTGGCGAGCATACAAATGGCGGTGACGGATGTCGGCAATCCAGCGGCGGGGAGCACCTCGTTCCCCCAAGTAGATGCCATTTTTTGGTTACCCATATTGTATTGTTAATTCAACGTACAAAACCCTGGTGTTCTTGGTTCTTGTACTCCGATCAAATATGTTGCAGCGATTCATATTTCTAGATACGATACCAGCAATGCTATCTCCAATAGCAATGCCCATGGTTTATTAGCATTCGAAAGGCGAACCAGTAAATTAAAGCACATATATTTATTTTTGACATGGACATGGCCAATTCAATAAAATTTGAGACAAGGCAAATATAAATAAATACAATTTATACTGAACTTTTATACTCTTCTGTATCTAATTTTAGCATTTTATACTATTACAAGTATAGTTTTGTTTTTTATATTCTTACTATATAACTAGCAATATTACTGAATACTACTTTTATACTTTTCTGTATCTTATGTAAGACTTGCCAAAAGTAAAATCCCTTTCACGTGGAGTCATGTTATTGGTATGTAAGCTTGTGATACATATGATGAGACAAAACCCTGATTTTAAATGGAAGTCACACGAGTTTTCTTGAATTTGATTGTACGCATCCCTCGGCACTTTCTTCAAGACCGCTATCGCACGGCTCTATTGTCTTAAGATATTGATGCAGGTTCATTCCTCTTATCACACAAGGAGAGTAATAGAACCGTACTGTATTAAATTCAGCCTTTGTCGGTGAAAAACTAAACATGTATTGTATTACCGCGTTAAATTCAGACCAAAATGAAGATTCCAAGAAGAGAGGCCATTGCAGGTCTGCATCAAATGCGAGGTTGGGTCCTTCCAAATGCATTGAGCAAGATTTTGATGAGAGCTTGGTGCGGAGGATAAAACGCCGAAGAACATATTGTTTGTGTAAATTTTCAGAAAACCAACTAACTACTTACCATGCTTCTTTTTTGTGTGTTAACTTTCAAATTGGGACCAAGAGACTGGTCCACTGACCAAGAGGCTGTTCTGCATCAAACGCGAGGTTGGGTCCTTCCAAATCCATTGAGCAAGCTTTTGATGAGAGCTTGGTGCGGAGGATAAAGCGGCGAAGAACATATTTTTTGTGTAAATTTTCAGAAAACCAAATAACTACATACCATGATTTTTTTGTGTGTTAAGTTTCAAATTGGGACCAAGAGAATGGTCCATTGACATAAATAAATAAGTAGATAGATAACATAAACACAAGGAATCTCCTCTTGAAAATGTGTGAGCCACCACTGGTTACGTTCATGACATGTGGATGCTTGATTGATCAAATAGTTGCAGTCATGACATTGTACTATAAGATCATAACTCAACTCTACTTTTGAATGGTGCACTGTTCTTTTTCTTTTTAAATATCAAAACAATTCAGGAAGAAAGCTCGGTCCACAAAAACTCATGAGAAGGCTGATTTTAAGGTGATGCCATAGAATTCTAAAATCCAGATTGTATTTGTACTATAAAGAAATATTTGAAACTACATCATCTTCAAGTGAAACATTTGAAGTTTACATTTCTAATAAATCTTCTCCAACAACCATATAGTTTATATGATGACATTTCTAGTAAAATGTTATATATGTTGTAGATAGCATGGAGTTGCTAAGAAACCGAGACAGCCCCACAGGCAATGCATGAATCTAGCTATCACATTTGTTTTGTGTGTCCCAACTATTATAAATTTCCCAACCCCTACATGTTTCCGTCCTAGGTACGATGTGCCAAGTAGTTCTCCACCGAAAAATAGAATTTCAAAAGTAAGTACTGAGACAATGGAGTAAACCAAAAGAGACACATGAGATAGCCACGAGAAGGTGATATCCAAACTAAGAGAAGCATACGATGGTGGAAGCTCTTGATAGAACTACGGATTGTTTGGGTCGGTTTGTGATGCCAAATGGTCCACCTGAGCAACTGAAGCGCATGGCCAGGCTTACCATATGGTGACTGACATGGACATTAGGTCGACCAGAAACACATCAGAACATCTCAAGGGTTCCATGAGAAATGAATGATGGAGATTGGGGGGGAGAAGGAGAAGAGATGATGTACACACCGTCTTTACACTAGTAGGAGAATGCATGTATTGGGCAACACTAGTACAAATCGAGCAATCCCACACGGTTGAAATCGGGCATCACATATGATTTGTGGCTCCGGTGCTGTCCATGGGCGTGCAATGCGGTTGAAGATCGCAGCACACACGGCTTGGTTACTACAACCGTGTGCGATATGTCAACAAAAGTCTTTTTTTCCTCTGCCGTATTCTTAACTGATTTTATAGACTATATATTAATATTTTGAAACAAAAGGCTTGCAAATATTTTGCAAAGAAAGGAAAATGAGAAAAATAACTTTTACAATAATTTATACCACCCCTCATCGGAATCGGAGATGCAGATTATCTCCACATTCCCCTTTTCAGAGCCTCAGGCATCGACATCATTGGATGCACGTGCTCTGACTTCTTCTAACTTCTTGGCGACGTACTTTTACACCATGCGATGCTCTTGTAGTATGTCCTCGTCCTCCTACTCGGCCTACTCGGCCAAGCGCATAGCCGCTATAGCCTCCTCGGCTTCGTGCTCAGCCACCTCCAACCATTCAAGATGCGCCTCGGCCTCAAGCTCGGAGGAATCCTCTGGTGTCGTCGTCGCTGCGTCCTCATCCATCCACAAATTCGCCTACTTCTTCTCCTCCTCCGGGCACGCGTGCTTGACACAGCGACGGTGCGCAAGTAGGGAGGAGTTCCCGGAATCCGAAGACAAGGAGGAGTTCTGGAAGCTGCGGCGGGCGTGGCGAGGTTCCACTGAGGCACACACGAAAGGCAGCGGTCTTCTTATGATCGTGTATGTAGTGAGTCTACGGTGTCACCGCTGCTGAGTTCACTGACGTACGGCGGCGAATAACATTATATATGACGAGGAAATTGGCTTGTCGCTAGCGCATGGCAACCTGGAGGAGGCCAGAAGGTTGTGCAGTGTACATGTAATACGAGGAGGCAATTTAGATTACACACGCTGAGTGGACGTAACTCGTGTGAGAAAACAACACAAGAATAAAAATGCGTATTTATTTTTAACCGTGTGCGATATATCACACATGTTTTAGAAACTCCAACCGTACGACGAATTTTTGACCCACGGACACCAGTCGGAGCGTCACACACGGCTATAATTTTGAAGATAACCCAATAACACGGAAGGGTTCTCACGTGTGCGATCGTGGGGAATTAAATTGCCCAATTGGTACTAATGCATGCCATTGATTTTGGCCTTTAGGCCGGGCTAACCATTTTTTCCTATAATGAGATGTATTGATCATGTCACTGATTATGCGTCACTGATAAGTACTATCATTGGTGTGTGCCTGTGCCTGTGCGGAACATTGACAACAATTATTAATGGCATGTCTCAGATGCTAATGGCATCACTTCTGCTCCATGCGCCACTGCTAATAGTTGTAGAAAAAAAACGCGAAGCAGCAGCGGGCGCATGGTGGTCGACTGGAGTCAGAAGCCGGCGGTCGTGGTCGGGGTTAAAACCCTGGAGGGCCAGCGGGCGGGTGGAGCAAGGGAGGCCGACATAGCGGTCCTAGTTTGGGCGGAACAACGCGAAGTATTAGGTAGCAGCCAGCAGCGTCCATGGTGAGGAGCGGGCCCTCTCGGCGGCCGGGAGGAGAGGGGTTGTGGCAGCTTGGCAAGCAAAAGTAGGTCGGGACCTTGCTTGAGGAAGACGGCGGCGACAACATCTCCGGCGGGTGGCCACCATCAGCAACAACAGAAGCTCGTGAAACAGACATGGAGTGATCAGGTTTTTTCTTTTTCCACAATTTTTTTTGTTGGTGTTGCCGTCCTTGATGACGAGGTTGGGTCTTTTGATATCATTCATTTGGACTTTGAACTTTAGTTGTGGACAAGAACTATGACCCGGTGAGAGAGCGTGTAGTCTCATTCCAGTATTTGATGTTTAATTTCAACTTTTAAACGAATGTCTAATTTTGGTAATTCTTGTAAAACTGAAGCACTGCAACATCATGTTTTCATTTGATCATCCTTAGGATAGTGACATTAAGTGAACGTATATTGGCCCCTTCTTTTCAGCTTATTTTCCAGATTCTCCCAGAAGCTACCCTCCATCAGTTTCTCCCAGAATCTCTTTTTTTAAATTTATTTAAATTTCTAAATAAGTATTGGGAGGGGGCCATTACTGGTACTGGTACCTGGTTTTTCATTGAAGGGTCGACAGGGTGAAATCCATATCCAACATCTTCTATGCAGAACTTGCCATAAGAATATTCATCTCCTCAGATTGATCCATGTTGAGCAAAAATGATTGCGTCATGGGCTGGTCCTTTCGAACCAATTAGGACATATGTGAATTTCAAATCAAAATAAACGACATAAAAACATTCTAACTGGGTTGTGTTTTATATCCCTGTATGCACTAGACTTTAACCTCCACACGGTAATAGTTAGATGTGTTCCATCAATTGTACCAAACTGCATCCTCACTAACCTGCATGCATGACATTAATTATTCTTTTTTTTAGAAACACAGACGCTCACATACACGCGCATATACTCACCCCTATGAACGCACACACGCACATCCTACCCCTATGAGCACCTCCGAAATACTGAGTCGGCGGATCGAGTCTTGAGATTGACGAATTCACCACGGGCGGCTCGCTGTCGACAGGAACATCGCCTCCCACCGAAAGAATATTCCGCCTAAATGCAACACACAGATGTCAAACCTGAGGTTTAAACTCTGGTGGGCTGAGGGTACAACAACCCTGCTAACCATCCAACCACAGGTTGGTTTGTGACATTAATTATTGTTTGTTAATCGTGTATGCGCTCTGTTTCTTGTGATACCATAATTGTAATGCATGTGAATGTGTGGACAAATAGTACTAATACATACTGGCCTAAATTGTCTGAGTTTTCGTATAACGTAGATTAAAAGAGAATTTCAACATTTTTTTTAACTATTTACTCTTCCACAGAGGTGTTGATACTATCTTGTAACAACGCCATTTCACTAAACGTCTTAAAAAAAACCTTTGGATTACTCGAAAGACCTCTAGTACGGTTATTAAATTGGATATTATTGGTGAACTGGTCAATTCATCAACCCGGTGTAAAAAAGCTTTACCTGATGAACTGGTCAAGCCTTTTATAATAGGAGAACTTCGAAAGAAAATCGAGGACACCTGCCGGCGTTGCCGCTCGCTGGCTTGGGCCGCTGATGAACGAATGGGGCCGCCTGCTCGCTCGCGTGCCGCTCAATTGGGCCTGCTTGCCTTGCTGCTCTGTTCCCCGGACCCAGGTTGGCCATCGTCTGCTGTCGCCATTGATTTTTCCCGGACGGTGTGCGCTGTCGCCGGTGGCCGGCAGCTATCGCCATTCATTTTCTGTTAGGCTTTTAATCCTGCCGCTAGGATAGTTATTTATGCAAGCTTCGTAATGAAGATGTTATGTGAACGTCTTGGTCGCAACATAGCGTACAAGTAGGCGGCCGTGGTGATCGCCAGGGAGAGAGATGGGTAGCGGCGAGCAGCCCCCGTGGTGGTTCGTCTCGCTAGCTGTCCTCGGCGCCGTCTGCCTCAGCGCGGCCGCGCTCCGTCTCCTTGTCCACTTTGACCTCCTGCTGCGCCGCCCCACGGACCTGCGTCGCCGCTACGGCGAATGGGCCGTGGTCACCGGCCCGACGTCCGGCATCGGCCGATCCTACGCCCTCGAGCTCGCCCGCCGCGGCCTCAACCTCGTCCTCGTCGGGCGCGACCCCACCAAGCTCCGGGACGTCTCCGATGCAATCTCCGCCGCTCACGCCGTGCAGACCAAGACCGTGGAGTTCGACTTCTCGCTCGTCCGCACCGCCGAGGGCGACGAGGCGCTGCTGCGGCTGAGAAAGACGGTGGAGGGGCTGGACGTGGGCGTGCTGGTGAACAACGCCGGCGTGGCCACGCCCTTCGCGGTGTACCTGCACGAGGCCGACGTGGAGGCGTGGGTGCACATGGTACGGGTGAACATGTTGGCGCTGACGCAGGTGACCGCCGCGGTGCTGCCGGGGATGCTGGAGCGGAGGCGGGGCGCCGTCGTCTACATCGGCTCCGGCTCCAACGAGGCCCTGCCGTCGTTCCCGCTGTACGCCGTCTACTCCGCTTCCAAACGGTACATTGCCCAGTTCTCCAGGAGCCTCTACGTCGAGTACAGAAGCAAAGGGGTCGATGTGCAGTGCCAGGTACAGAGTCAATTTCTATATGCTTCCTAATCCTACCTACAAATCCCATCTCACCATTTTTGCTTAACAGATACCACTATTCGTGGAGACGAAGATGACGTCGGGCATAGCGGCCTGCCGAGGCCTCGCGGTGCTGACGCCGGACGCCTATGCCCGCGCGGCGGCGCGCTGGATCGGGCATGGCGGCCCAGTCTGCATGCCCAATCTGATCCATCGGCTCCAGTACTGGTGTGTCAGTCGCGTCGTGCCCGACTGCATCCTCAGCACGTTGTGCCTCCGCGAGAACCTTTGTCAGAGGGCACTCATGATGAACAGTTACCGACCTACCATGCAAAATCATTTAGTTTCATAGGACGTCTTTTTTTTTTGCTTCGAGTACTAACCATGCCACACTTCCCCGAACATCAATTTAGGCAAGTTCAGCGAAGTTCTTCACCCTGTAATAATTATGACAAGATTTATTTCTTGTATTCTATATCTGACATCTTATTGAACCGGAATTTTTTCTCCAAGTTTCTCCTAAACACCTTGGTGTACCAAATAAATATGCCCCGGCCGCCTCTTCCATTCTCTCTCATTATTTCCTTTTGTATTTACAATCTTTAGAGAAATTTGAAACGTCGTATTTAAAACTCGTGTTATTTAAGTAACATGGCAGGTTTAAGATAAGACAGCCTTATGACCCATATGAACGCACGCACGCACACCCGACTCCTATGAGCACCTTCGACATACTAAGCCGGCCGGCGGATCGAGTCTTTAGATTGACGAAGTCACCACGGACGCCTCGCTGTCGACGAAAACGTCGCCTCATACTGAAAGAATATTCCGCATAAATGCAAAACACAAATGTTATACTTGGTGTTTAAACTCTGGTGGGCTGAGTGTACAACCACCCTGCTAACCATCCAACCACAGGTTGGTTTGCAGTAGCCTTCTGATCCTGACCATGCTTACTATAAAACCATCCACATATAGCCGCCGTATCAGATTGGCTCTACCTATGTATATTCTGCTACGTCGACATGCGCGTTGTCTGTCACAACTGGCGCTCTGCCATACCTAAACCCCTGCCCGCTCGAGGCACGTGCCAACGAACTCCGTTTCCGTCCTAGACAATGGATCATGCTCGACGAGGACTCCAAGGAAGACGGCGACGGCTGCCGCCTGTTCCTTAACGTCTCCACGGGCGCTTCGTTCGCCGCCGTGTCCCGCGTGGCCGCCTCCGACGGCCTCCTCGTCCTCCGTGGGAAGAACGCACCACACAACACCCGCGTCCTCGACCCCTTCACAGGCACCCTGCTCCGTTTTGCCGGACCGATTCGCCGGAACGACAAGGTAGTCGCCGCCATGACCGGCCCTGCGCCAACGCTGGTCTTCCACTACGCCTACAGCTACGAAGTGTGTTTCGGTCTCGAAGACGACGACACCAAAGTGTACTTCGTCGCCGGTCCAGCCAGCAAACCGCGCCCGGTACACTTCCACCACGATTCTTACAACGGCGGCCTGTTCCACCTTGAGACAATCCTTGCCCACGCAGGCCATGTCTACATGTTCGACACGGACGGGTACATCTTCAGGTTCGTTCATACTACAGATCAGCGGCGCTGTTACGGCGAGCTGGTAATCAAGCGGGCCGGCCATTTCCTTGCCGATGCCGGTATTTTTCTGCTGGAGTCCGCGGGGCAGCTGCTGCCGATTCGTCGACGGCAAGAAGATGTCAAGGTTTACAGGGTTGTTGTTCAGCTGGGGGTACTGGAACCCGTGGAGAGCATCGGCGGCTGCGCGCTGTTTCTCGGCCACCGGAGGTGCCTGTCGTCTGTTGACGCCGACAAGTTCCCGTCGGTCCACCGCGACTGCGTATACCACACTGTCACACGTCTTAAGAGTGGTGCGAACGACTGGGGTGCAACGTATAGGTATGACCTCGGTGACCATGGCAAGAAAGAGGACATCTCCTGGGACCAGAATGCTGGGTCGCCCCGCCCTCACGGCATTGTTCAGATTCTCCTCAACTACTGCAAGGACGTTCTTGAAGATGAAGTGGAAGATGAGTAAATTAGAATATGTGGAGGACATGAGAAAACATGTTTTGATTCATGCTAGTGGATGCTATCACTTGTAATTCTATTTGGCAAAGCAATCCTCTGGTAAATTGTGATAATTGCAGGGAAAAACTTGTATACATGACATTCGTTCAAATTTGACGAACTTTGGTGAATCTGTTTTTTAGAAGTCATGGAAATATATGAAATTTTTACCTGTAAAAAAAATCCAGGTATTTACACTAGTGAAAACATTGATAAATATGTAAAATACCCAATAATCTCCTCTTGCAAATGCGCAAGTCGCTCCATTGGTTACATTGATAACATGTAGATGCCTGATTGATAAAATAGTTTGGTCATGACATTTGTACTATAAGATCAAAGCGTAACTCTACTTTTGAATTATGCACTGTTCTTTTTCTTTTTAAATATCAAGAACAACTCAGGAAGAAAGGTCCCTCCACAAAAATCAACGAGAAGGTTGATGTAAAGACGTTGCAATAGAAATCTGAAAGTGTGATTGTTTTTGTACCAAAAAGCAATATTTGAACGTACCTCGTCTTCACCAGTACCTCACATTTGTAGTTGAAATTTCAAATAATCTTTTCGTCAACAACAATAAAGTTTACATGATTATGTTTCTGGTACAATGTTCTATATGTTGTTGATAGCATGGTGTTGCTGTGAAACTGAGACAGCCATAGGGAATGCATGAACCTGGCTATCACATTTGTTGCGTGTCCCCCAACTATTATAAATTTCCCAATTGTTCCAAAACAGTTATATGGTTCTGTCCTAGGTATGATGTGCCAAGGAGTGGTCCTATTAAACAATAGAGTTCCAGAGTAAGTGTCGAGATAATGGAGGAAATCAAAGGGACACCTGCGATAGCTACAGAAACCTGAAAACTTCAAGAACTAAGAGAGGCTGAGGGGATGGTATTGGAAGTTTCTCATAGAAATATGTATTATTTGGGCGGGTTTGTGATGCCGAGTGGCCCACCCTAGTAGGTTAAGCTGAGGGGTTACCATATGATGACCTATGCAAAAGATATAGGTTGTTCCGAAACCCAGCACTCGAGAAGGTGATTTTTGGTGATGAGAAGGAGAAGGAAGATTTAATATCAAAGGAGTCTTTAGCTTTCATGCAGGATTATGGACCTATGGATCCATCCTCTGGTTTTTTGTGGAACCATGTAGTGTGAATTGTAATAATGAGTTGAGGGAAATCAAGTTATCTTGAATGCACACTAATAGCTTATTTTAAGACCGTTGCTATTTTTTCGTTAATTCATAATGATGAATGTCCATTTATATTTGCGACCATTTGCGTCTTTACTGTGTTTGAGAAATAAAAAGTGTAGGCACCCATATACGGAATTATGGACATAGCCAAATTGTTCTCGTCTACATTTTTGATAAAGAGCGCTTTATTACTCGAAAGATTTGAACATTATACCCGGCCCTCTACATAATAAAGATACACAAAGTTCCCATGTACGTAGAACTTAGGGATGATGTTGGGCAGCATGCCTCCATTATGCACTTGTGTGAAGGACGAAAACCTCGAATGAATAGGGCTCTATATTTATAATCACAGACGGTTAGTTACTGGCCTTACCCGCCCTCCTCCGGTAAATTTGACAAACTTCGGTGGACGTTGTTTTTCTAAAGCCATGAAAATATATAAAATTTTACACACAAAAAAAATTCATGTATTTCCGCTAGTGCAAATATTGAATTATTGATAAATAAATAACACAATAAATATGCTATGCGCGAGTCGCTCCATTGGTTTACATTGATAACATATAGATGCTTGATTGATTAAATAGTTGGGTCATCACGCTTCTACTATAAGATCAATAGACCAACTCTAGTTTTGAATGATGCACTTTTTCTCTTTTTAAACGTCAAGATCAATTCAGAAAGAAAGGTTCCCTCCGCAAAAGTTCATGAGAAGGCTGATGTTAAGACGTTGCAATAGAATTCTGAAGTAGTGATTGTTCTTTTTGCATAAAGCAATATTTGAAAGTACCTCATCTTCATGTTAAACATTTGTACGTAGTTTGAAATTTGGAATAAATCTTCACCAATAAATTGTGATCTTTCTGGTAATATCTTGTGCGATAGCATGGAGTTGATGTAAAACTGAGACAATCACACAAGGAATGCATGAACTTTTTTTTCGATTCACGGAATGCATGAACTTAGGTATCACATTTATCCTATGTGTCCCAACTACTATAAATTGCCCAACTTTTCCAGAACCGCTGTATGTTTGTGTCCTAGATATGATGTGTTGTCCTAGATATGATGTGCCAGCCAGTTATCCTATGAAAAAAGCCATAGTTTCAAAGTAAGTGCTGAGACAATGGAGGAAACCAAATACCTAAGGTAGATGCAGGATCCGGAAAACATGAAGGTATTATCCAAACTAAGAGAGGCTGAATGCAGGATCCAGAAAACATCAAGGTTCTATCCAAACTAAGAGAGGCTGAGGAGATGGTGTTGGAAGCTTCCAACAGAAATATGAATTATCTTGGCAGGTTTGCGATACCGAATGACCCGCCTGAATCTGAGTAGCTGAGCTGAATCTGAGGGGCTACCTTTATGGTGACCAGTGTCAAAACCATTGGCTTGTTGCGAAACGCAGCACTGGAGCACGTCAAGCAGTTTAAACAGACAGTGATGGAGATTGGCGAGGAGTAGGAGAAGTCGGATTACCTTCACATGTGAGTCTTTTGCTTTTGTTACGGATTGTGGGCTCAAGGCTCCATCTTCTTGATTTTAGTGTAGCGATGTATTTGGAATTGTATAATGAGTTTAGTATGCACACCCCTTCACAAAGAACTTAGTAGGTATCTGATCTGATCATATGAGAAATTTTCCTCAAAACAAGCGTAGCTGCAGGCTGCAACTTATAGACGCACAGCCCGCTGCGGCTGTCAGATCAAATTGGGTGTGCAGAGATGTGGCATCCACCTCTTCCGTCCGGTCGTGCTCCTCAGTCCTCACCCCCTTGAGATCCTACGGCCGTCGGCCTCCTCTTCCCCGATGTCCTCTAGTACGACGCCTCGGCCTCCTCTTCCCCAATGCACTGCAAGCTGCTTCCCAACTTCCCTAACCTCCCAACGTCCTCCCGAAGCTGCTGCCATGCGGGCACAAACCGCGCCTTTAAGGGAAGCATCCTCGGGTCAACGAGGAGACAAATACCCTAATCGCCCCGAATGATCGGTGGAGCTCCGCCTGTTTCCGGACGTCAGCCGAACTCGACCTCTGCGTGCTCGACCTGATGCTTGTCTTCGCCGAGTGAAAGTAGTTAGTCACACGGCGAAAACCACCTTTGCCGAGTATAAAAGCATCCACTACAGATTCAAAAATAATTTTTTATTTTCAGCCCAAATTTATCTAGTTATTCTCCCCTTTTCTTTCTTTTCATTCATTTTTTCTTTTGCCACATTTGTTTCTTTCTGTTTTCTTTCTTTTCTCGGTATGCTTTGTTGATTTTATTTTTGGGTTAAGTTATTTTTGTTGTGGAAAAAAAGATTTTAAATTCTTTAGGGGCGAAAAAAAGGTTTTTGTCAGTAATGAAAATAAAATGGTGCAAAATGACACACATTTAATTTTACACAAAGTTGATCATATTAGATTGCCAGTTTCCAAATATTTTGAATTTTCAAGATCTTTAGCTATTCGCACATTTGAATGATATCGATCAGCCGGATTTCCCTAAAGTAGCAAATATGAACTACAAGTGTGTTATATTTTGTTCCTAAAAGAATCAACAAATCATTTAAGTTACCATATTAGGATTCTATGCAATAGCCACACAGGATGTTTCATTTCATATCACTAGAAAGATGTGCTGCGATTTTACGGTGGTACCTTAGAGATGTAGGTCATTGACCATGCAACTACATGTCCAGGTCCAGCCAAAGTGACTACTACAAATAACACAGTTTGCAAGACACATGAATAATATTATATTCCAAAGGAAGCTGACACCAAATACACTCCCGAAGCTGACGAACTGCTCAGGGACATGAATCACAAAGATTTTCAAGAACTCTTGTACTAACAGTATGAAGGTGAAGACGAATCTGTCTGCACAAAGAAAAGAGTATTTACATATACCTAAACTTGAATAGCCCAAATTTCTTCCATTCGCTCGGGTGGCAGATTCTTAGACTTCGCTTTGAAATGCTCATATATAGGCGACCCACCAATCCGCCAGATCTGTGTTGCTCCGCCCACGCCTAAGCCCATGGAACAAATGGCTCTAGGCAAGCCTCCACACGCCGAAACCATCTGCTTACGGTATCAGATAAGTTAGTGCAACGATAATTTTGTAGCTTACAATCTAGACGAATAGGTATTATAGAAATATAGATTACCTCTTTTGCCATGTAGTGAACTTCACCATTATCTTCAGTGATTTCGAGATGCGATTTGTACTTGAAAAGGTTCCACGCATCTTCATCCCCCAAACCGTTCATCTCAATAGTGTTGGCCTCGGTGCACCCCATGTGACTACAGAAAGCTTGGTTCCTCGATGTCAGAATCATTTTTTGCCTACGCCCAAGCGGCATCGGCAAACCGTAGGACGCCAAATCTAGGTTTTTGTCTTCCACATTATCCAGCAACACTAGAAAACTTTTATGCTTCAAATATTTTGAGATGATTTTTGCTCGTTGATGTTCCTCTAAGAACGACATCTTATACCAGTCCAAGTTTAACATAACGGCTAGATTATATTGCGTATCTCTCACGGTACCAGCTCGAATAGGTAAGACATGGCGAAAGAGTGGATCGGCGAAGGCATAACAGTCAATCATGAGTCTGAGAAACTTGGTCTTGCCCACACCCGAATTGCCCCATATTCCAAAGACCGAATCGTGCAACAGCTCACTCTCGAGAAAATCGTGCACCTTGTTCTTGTAGACATCCATCCCCCAATATCCAAGATGTTGCGGCACCAACTGCCGGGCATAATTTTGTACTGTCTCTGAATGAGTGACCACCAAACAAGCACCGAAACACCACAAAAAAGTGATGATCTCAATAACAGTGACAAAACCCTGATTCAGAGCATCAACACGTACGGTCAATATGCATAGTTTACTATTCCTAAGAATTGTTGTAAAACCTTCTTATCATTCATAGTATCTGGAAATTTAATATCTTCTTAGCAATATGCTCTTGTAGGTATATTTTTCCTTCTCCTATTTCATGTCCTAAGAAATTAATCTTTTCTTTGCAAATTTCCATCTTCTTTTTTGACAATATTAACCCATTTTGCTCTACCTTTCTAAAGAAGACTTCTAAGTGCGCAATATGCTCTTTATAAGATTTTGAAAATACAAGCAAGTCATCTACATAGACTAATATGAATGCTTGGTTTTCATTAAATATATTTTGCATTTTTCTTTGAAATAATGCAGGGGCATTTTTTAATCCTAGAGGCATAACAAGCCATTCGTAATGGCCCTGCGGACATGTAAATGCTGTCCAAGGGATCGATTCTTCGGCCATTTTTACTTGCCAAAATCCCGCTTTTAAATCAAATTTTGAAAAGAATTTACTCCCTTGTATCCTATTAATCCATTCTTGCTTATTAGGTATATTGTATGCATCATCTATGGTATTATCATTAAGTCTTTTATAATTTATAACCATTCTAGATTTGCCTCTTACTTCTTCAGCATGATTTCTAACTATAAAGGCTGCAGACTATGAGGACTTCTGCTTTCTCTTATTGCTTTTAATTTTAACAATTCTTCAATATGCATTTTAAATTCTTCTATGTCTTTGGGAGTAGCTTCTATTGGTCCTGACTTTATTATGTAATCTGGGTTTATAATATTAATTTTGCAAACTATAGAATTCTTATCCCAATATTTCATTGGTATTTCTCCAATGATTTGTATGTCTTCTAGTCGTTGAACAATCTTGTCTATGTCTTTTTTGGATTTTATGTCTCGATACCAATTAGGTGAAAAAGATTGCAACCCTATACATTCTGTGCAAGTATTTTCTATATAAAATTCATCTAACATGTCACAAACTTCTTCTTTGCAGGTTTCAGAAGGTTCTGCTCCTGGCATGTATTCACTGTCTAGATTAGATATTTCTACATTTTGTAATGATTTTCTTTGTTTTCTAACCTCGGATATGTATGGAACATTATCTTGATATGGAATGAATGTAACGCCTTCTTCATGTATAATTGTGGTTTGTAAGGACTGTTGCAAAAATCTTAATCCTAATATCATGTCATCATTGATTACTGATAAATCTCTGATAGTAATTTCATCTATTACATATTTAGTGCCATTTATGTAAGTTTCAATATTATATGCCAATTGGTTATGAATTTTCTTTATTCCTGACATATCTGTGGATACTTCGGCTTTACTATTTTCGATAGTTTTACTATTTCAGGACATCTTGCAAAATATTTATCATGAATAATATTTTTTGTGCAACCTGTGTCTAATAAAGCCAAAATTTTATAGGAAATATTTGGTTTTAATATTATTTTAACTGGGATTCTTATTCCTAACACTTCCTTAAATGGTAATCGAACTACATATTTATTTCCAAAGCTAGTTATTGCATCTTTTAGTTGGATTAGCCTATCCCCTTTATTTTCTCTTATTGTTACCATTTGATCTTTTAATTCAGTATTCTTGATGGTATTATCTTCTTGTTCTATTTACCACTATTAGTTGTTTCTAACTTATGTCTTAGCTCTTCTAGTTCTGCTTCTAGTCTATTTATTCTATTTTCTAAATTTCTAACCCTGCTTGATAATATTCGATCTTCTGGTTCATACTCTATTTCTTGTCTCCAAGCTTGGTTACTAGCCTTTAAACATGAAGCACAAGCTTGTCTTAAACATAGGCTACATGTAGATCTATTTTCTTGGCTTGGGTAATATATGCAAAAAGCACATTTAATGTTATAATCACCTTTACCTCTAACCCAATCATGCTCGCATTCTAATTGATTCATCATTTCAATTTTTAAACCAGCTATTTGATCTATAAAATCTAATTCATCTTCACTTGATTCTTCTTCTAAAATCTCATTATCTAATTCATCAGTTTCTATAATTGAATATATTGATTCATCATCCTTTATTTCTTCATCACAAACCAGAATATTTTCATTAATACTATCGATAATTAGAACTCTTTCTTGTTCTTCATATTTACTAGAGTACCTTTTCTGATCTTTGTTAGGACAAGTTTTACTTAGGTGATCAGGTGAATTGCATATAAAACACCTACATGTCTTATCATAATTCTTCTAGAATCATATCTTCTAACATTCTTTTTATGCAAGTAAGGGGCTCTATTATCGGACCTTCTTAGGAAATATCTTTTCTTTGTTCTAAAATTCCTATTATCTCTATTTTGGGGTTTATGATATTTTCGGTTTCTATATCTTTCTTCCCCATATGTTAATGGTATTTGAATAATGTTATTACAGAAATTATAATCGGACTTTTTCATAGATCTTTGTGCTTGTATATGTACATACCTTTCTTAGATGTTTAAACACAAACGTTATGGCTTGAGAAATATTTACTATATTTCCATTTGACTCTTTCTTATAATCTTCAAATATTATAGACCCTAGAGGGTCAGGCAATTTATTAAAGTATCTTTCAACTACCCCTTTATTGTATCCTTGCTTAGCTGTGGTAGCATTATATAAATAATGTTGAGAGAATTCTTTTATACCTCTCCAATTGGTTAGTGTTAATTTTTCTATTTCCCTTAGCCTTTCATTTTGTAATGTTGTATATCCTATTTCTGGGTCTTCGGCTATAACCATATTTGATATCACATTGGCGAAATTATTAGGATTACTTCCAGCCCTTTTTAAATTTTCATATAGCTCCGGATATTCTTCTACCCAATTTTCCCATAAGACTTAACAGATCTCCTAAAAAGGTTTCAAGATATGTTATCATATCTTCGACCTTAGTACCTATATTGTGCTGATTTTGTATGTATTTTTGAACTATTAAACCTTTCCAAATGCTAAGTATATTTGGCCAATCCACTGGGTCATGGGCTGCTAAATTTAAAATTGCACCATCGTTCCTATAATTTTGAAATTGACAGGTTTTTCAAAATCTCTCCTTTTGCTACCCATGTGCTTATATTGTCCCGGAATATATGTGGGTTGAAAATCACCAGTTTCTGGGGGCGGAGGCCAAACTCCAGCTCTTCTAGTTGGCCTTTCTCCCTCTTCTCTTTTCATAGAGGTCTCGCCTCTTTTTCTCTTAGCAGAGTTATCTACTTCCATGGCTTCCATTGCATTATCTAAATTGTGCAAACCTTCATCATCGAGTGAATCTATAAAGTCATTATATTGTTCTGCATTATCATAGTTTTCTACATCATATAATAATTCTTTATTCTTTCTCTTCTTCTTCATAACTTTCTGTTAAAATTTTGTTATTTATATCCCATTGCTCTTCTTCACTTATGGCTTTATTTTATTATTTTGGTCAGTATTAATACTTTTGTTATCTTTTTCTTCTTTTACTATGTTGGTACTTAGCAAATTTGAACTGTGGCTAACTTTTTCTCATTTTTTAATTTGTTTAATCTTGCCATCTCTCTAATGAAAAACAATTGTCTTTCTCTTATCTTTGGCCATTCTGTAGTCATAGAATTATTATATTCTCTTCTATGCTTTAATTTTATCTCACAATGCTTAAGTTCATCTTCTAAATTTGCCTTCTCCATGCATTCGGAATTCCTTTATCCTTATTATCATAACTCAGAATCTGGCATGAGAGATTCTTCTTCCTCTATGGCTGTAGATTTATAATTTGTAAATCTAATGCTACTACTTCCTTCGCAATTTTGGTAGCTAATATAATTATTAGGCAGCTTTAATTCTTTCTTTTCTATAAGTTCACTTATATTCCATTCTTCTCCGCTCTTTCTTCAGAACTAATTTTTAGAGGACTCATAAATTTTATTCCCTTAGACTGCATACTTTCAATGACATCGTCTACATTTACTCGATATCTAGAATTACTTTGATTAGATAACCTTCCTATAAATTCTATGCTTATTAACAATTTGTTCCTTTAAAATCTTCATATCCTTTAGTCTGAAACCCAAAACTCATTTTTTCAATAAATTCTTTTACAGGCATCATTAGGTCTGGGGCTATATAGGTTATTAACATATTTTCATTCATGTCTCCTTCCATGAATCCTAATGCGCTTTATCTACTGATTCCCATCTTTTGTCTAACAATGTTATTAAAACTTTTGCTCCTAATTTCTTTCTTGTCATACCTTTAACTCCGATGATATACATGCCTTGATGAATATATTTATACCCAGAAATTTAAGCTCATTCTCAATATTCTTGCTACAATTCTTAATTCTACAGGGTGTGTTAACACGCTTAATTCTACTTCTCTAGATATTCTGTATAACCCACTTCTTCTTTCAAACATACCCATATGATAAACTTGCTGAGGCTTAATTTTTCTCAGCGTATCTTTTTGATATCTTTCCATGTCTCTTTGTATGTCTATTACTTCTTCCAAACTATCAACGTCATCATTGTTGCTGCATGACATTCTATTCCTTATTGTTAGTGGCTTAGAATCTTCTCTTATTAATTGGAGGCTTCTGCCTCTTCTAGTTTTAGATATGTCCATTTTTCTGAATTAATATTTCTTGATGATGATAATATTCCGGATGAGGCTAACACAATTTCTTTGCTGCTTTCTAGATTTTTTAGATTTTCTAAAATCTGGATTAACAACTGCAATATTGTGTTATTCTGCCTTATTATTATTTTGGAATCTTCTTTTGGTGAGTCTTGATTAGAGAATCCTATAGAAGGTATTAAGTATTTTTCTGCCTCTTTTAATGCTTGGTTATATTCGTTCATGCAACTATGAAAGGATCAAAGATTTTACTCTTGTACTAGCAATTTTATTTCAAGTAAATCTTGCCTCGTTTCTGGTCTTGAAGATGATTCTTTGCTTTTGTTCAGATTATGACTTATATGTTTTCCTATGGATAGGACTTCTTCTTTGATATAATCGTTATTCTTACAAATGGTATTCTGTCTTAACTTTGCTTCTTCTATTTTATGCAAAGCTAGGTCAAGTTTACTATTTAACCCAGAGCACCTTTCTACTAATTTTTGATATTCTTGAAATAAATTTGCAAATTTTTGATCTAAAATGTCTTGCCTCTTTCCCCAAGATATCAAGAGATTATATATTAGATCTACTACTAGATTTAACTGGCTATTAGTAGTATGCCAAGTATGCTCTTCTGAGGAATTTATTCTGCACCTTATGTCAATATTGTCGTAGTTTTTATTACCTTTCCTGTATTCACTTCCAAATTTAAATACTTTAATTTTTCAATGATTTCAAAGCTACACGGCTTAACAGAGAACTACACGCAGAGGTTTCTCCTATAGGATCCCTAGCATAAGAACCCAACCCATATAAACATGCTAACAAGATCAAGGGAAAAACAGAACTACTTCATTTCCACAATATAGAATACATACGGGTTTCCCTTTCGGGATCCCCCGAAGGGTTTACACACGGAGAGGGGAGCTCACCTTACTACGATCTCCACTCTTCTACTACAACTTCTTGATTACAATGGATTTTATTGTACTGGTGGGAGTACACTACTACTGAGCAGCGAGGTCGCTGATGAACTCTCTGCTCGGGATGCTGGGTTGCTGGTTTGTGCGCCGATATCTTCTCTCTGAAGCCCGGCTCCTCCTTATATAGGGGAAGAGGAAGCCTCTCCGGCTGCCTGCGCGTCTCTTCTCGCGGCTTCTCTTCGAGGACACGTCGCGGCACCGATTATTGACGGTCGGTGGCACAGTATCGGCCATATTATTGGCTTTACTGTGTTACACAGTATAAGCCATATAATTGGTGTACTGCAGGACAGGTGTCCTGCATTGGTGGCAATCTTCCAGGGCACGCTTCCAGAGCTAGACACCTCAGTGCCTATACTCCTAGACTTCATATTATTGCCCTCTTCATACATCATTCATGCTTGAGATCTTTTGGTTGTCCACGAAACAACATCTTCTTGCATGCATACATGGTGGCATATGCTTACTCCAAAGCTTAACTGGCTAAAACTTCAGCAATCTATATATATATATAATTTATTTATTTATTTATTTTTTTTATTTTTTTATTATTATTAATTTTTTTATTTTTTTATTTTTTATTTTATGCCTACCCCGCCGGATGATTGATAATACATTATCAATTGCTTCAATATGCGTCGGCCATGGTCCTCCATGCCTGAATTATTGATATTTATTGTCAATATTCATAGTCTATTCAGGAAGTTGGGAGTCTTCCATGTCAAGATCATATTTTAGGAAATGATCTTCCTTAAACTTTGTAAGCTCTTCTTCATATTGTTTCTTCAGTTCATAATTTTTTTCAGTAACTTCAACTCGTACTTCTCTTAGAACTTGTTCTTTTATTTCTGCTATGATTGAATTCTTAGCTTCTTCCATTTTCTCATCTATTTTTTGGTCTATATATTCTCCATCCAATGGATCAACACCTTTTACGAGGCATTGCTTATATGAACCATATTTTGGTGATTCTTCTTCTTTTAGCTTCTTAGGGCCTGAAGCTTCTCCTTTTTGAATTACTGAAGCAACAGTATTGCTTTCTATATATGCTTTGGCTGCTGGCTCTATATAATAATTTTCTCCTATTCCGCTCCTTGCTCTGTTCAAGGCTTCATTAATATCTAAATATTTTCTAAATGTTATATCTTGTTTCATTTGCCTTGCTTTTACCTTTTCTATTAATATATCATCAAATGTTACATATATTCCTGGCTTTTTCCCATCAAATAAAACATATAACGGCATCATTGGGCGTGCCTCAATTTCTGCTGATTTTGGCAATATTTTATTTATTTCATTAAAATATTCAGCCAGGCTATTAAGGACTGAGCAGAAATATCCTCTGTTATCCTTTGCATTATTTGCCTGATACCAAAAGTTATCAAGTAGACATTGCTGCCTATTGTTGACAACCACATGACGTTTTGGATTGAAATTGAATGTATTCGGAGGAAATATTGTTAGAGCATTTTCAGCTCCAAATTGCATTTTCTCCATTGATGATGTGGGAGAGTTCCCACGCTTCATTTCTGCAAGATAGAAGATCGAGAGAATACGTCAGGTAAATTATTATCCTTACCTTTAATATGCTCAAATATAACTTTATATCCATTTCCAGCTATAATATCTTCAAATAAAACCCATCTTCTAGTAGCACTCTTCTTGCTATTTATCTGATTATAATACCTACATATTGCTTCACAGTCGGTTCGTACCGTAAATTCTTTAAATCCTAAGTATAACCTAAATGCGTTTATGGCATGGACAACTGCAAGGATTTCTCTATCAATGTTATTCACTGTTTTTAATTTATAGCTACCTGAGGCATATCTGTATATTGTCTCTTCTGTCTTAGCAGAGTATTTATTTGGCTTTTGTTTTACAACCCCTCCTAAGATATTGTAGAAAGAGCTCTTTTATGGTGATTGGGACGGTACACGTGGTACCGTCGGTACCGTCGAGTTTGTTTTTTTTCCAGCCGTTGATTATGACACGATTTATTTTAGCCGTCGATTAAAACACGATGGAGTCCACCGTTCCAAAGCAATTGCTATTTTTTTTTCAGAGGCAAAGCATCGACATTCATCTATGTCTACTCCGACTTGGAGACTAGGGCAGCCGCCGCCACCACCACCTCGCCCATCTCCCTCCCTCACTCACGCCAAGGTGCCTCCCTTCACTCACCGGGTCCGCGGCGATGGGGCAGCACCACGCCCACCTCCCTCCCTCACCAGGCACGCCGCGAGATGGCCGGAGCAGCCCACGGCCTGTTGGGGATTTTGGTGGCTTCAGGTGTGCTGTGCGCCCGGCGGCCTCGTTGTCTCGGCGAACGGCGGCGGCGTGGTTGGGGGGTGGAATCAGGTTGCGGGCGGTGCTGGGTCGGCATTAGCATCGTGGTGAACGGCGCACTGCCTCGGCACTGGGACGGGTGAATCACGACGGTGCATTTGACGTCAAGGTACGTCGATGGCGACAGTGCAAGATGCTGCCTCCTCCCTCCTATCCCCTTTGCATTTTGTTTTTCCAATTTTGTTTCAAAACGATGAGCAGGCCGGTGAGAATCTGTTTGTGGAGTTGCCTGCTGTGAATTGTGTGTGGTTGATCAAGATATGGTATGCAGTATTGATACTGGTACCATACAAAGTGTGTGATCCAAAATTCTAAAACGTGCTGTAGTACATAGTGGTATATAGGGGACAACAGAATAAGTGCATACTTACTACCTAGATGCTATGAACTTAATCAGCTGTGCCAGTCCTTGATTGTTGATCGAGTCTGTTACTGTCCTGTAAGAGTGTATTCTCTAGGTCTCTGTAACCTGGTCAGTTTGATTGTGAAAGGATGTTCGATTGCATGTGCACTCGGTCCTGATTGCTGCAATATCTTGACAAACTCTTAGTAATAATTATCCGTAACCATCAGTAATCTCAGTTTTGGAGGGAACTAAAGGAACAAATTGTGATACTGAAGTCATATTTCTGTTCCCATATGTTCAAAGAGGCATTTTCATAAAGCAATTATCTGTATACGGATGTTAATCAACCTGTCTAGATGTTTTTTACTTTGTACATACATACCAGATTCTTGAGTCCCTTTATATTTCTTCCCTTGCTCTTTTGCTGCTGCTCACCATGCGCTTGCTTGTTGCTTGCTCATTTGAACTAGCAGATCACGTTATACAAGTACTAACCAATACAAGTGTGACATGCTAATATTAAAGTACATATGTACTCACGTTATACAAGTACTCATTTACTGTTGTCTTTTAACATGTGGATTTCAACCTTTCCTCTATTATTTTCAATATTTCATAGTGGATGTTATCCTCCGGATTGTGCAGGTGTGTAGGGGCAGCGCAGTCATCCTGGTGTCACCAAGATGGAACTGATGAGATCGCCAACCCCTTTCTCCCAGCTGACGGTGCATCATAAGCTTTGTACTGGTGGATTAGTTCAGAACCGTGCCATCTAAAGCTTATGTTCTGTTGAAAAACCTAATTGTTCCCAAATTTGACATGTGCTGCTGATGAACTTTGTATTTTGTATCGAGCTACTTAAAACATCGATCCTGTCGGAACAGCCATGGTTGTCCGTGTCTCCCTTTTTGGAAGAATTTTCTCGTGGGTTTTAGATGAATGGCCGCATGTATCTTGTACTCCAGCTTGATAAAATATTTGTTGAAGATGCAAGTTTATTGAAATATATCGAAAAACTGGTATCAACGTGGATGGCAGGGTACGGCCTATATATCTGAAAATTCTAATTCAGTCGTGCATCCACTTTTGAAGTTCAATTTCAATGAGCAGCCGAGATGCTTTTTCTCAATTCTCTGTACTTCTCAGTTCAATTCTTGTGTGAAGGTTCTGGGTCAGGGTATATATTTTGCTCTGTCTTTTGGAGCATCAGGCAGCTTCATGCAGTCAATTCATTTGTGTTGTTCAGTTAACTGGTTCAGAGTGCCAACTAAAGATCTTATGCATATCAGCATATGTATCGATCAGAACATCTGGGATGATCGCCGGCGACCGGAGCAGGGCCTCTTGGGGAGCCTCCGCCTGCCTTCCGGCGATGTATTGCTTGAGCCGGCGAAGGTCGGCCCTCGCCATGAACCGGATCACCACCTTGAACGTCCTCTCACGCCTAGATCATCACAACAAACATCAACACAGAGAACCATGGTGATGAGAAACAGAGCGTCAAGGACATACCTCTCTACACCGGAACGGTCGTCCTCGTCGAGCAGGGTGATGTCTGACGTGGAATGCTCATTATGCTCTTCCGGCCGTCGTAGGACAGGAGCCGCCCGCTGAGGTAGGATGCTGCTGCCGGTCCGGAGGTGGGAGAGGGAGAGGCCAGCGAATGCGCCCGTGGCCGGCTGCTGCTGGTGGAGGGGGCCGGCGACGGCGCCCGCGGCCGGATGCTGCTGCTGGCGGGAGGTGGGGGAGGGCAGCGACGAGGTCAGAGACGAGGAGGCAGAGCGCGATGGCTACCCCGCGTTGGTGACGTGTCCCTGATGCGCACAGTTGCTGTTGTCGCTAGCTGCTACTGCATCGTGCTAGCTGCTACTCCTTGTAGTGTTGCAAGGAAAGGTGGACTGGGAGGACGTCGGGCAGCGCGGAGCGGCAACGAGCTGGAGGCTTGGTGATCGATGGTGCAAATAAATTCAGCTGCAGCGGACGGGGAGCACGGCGAACTGACGGAACAGAGCACGGGGAGGACGGGGAGATGGTCCATCCGGACCAAGAGCTCACCACGCCGGCGATTCCGTGCTCGGCATGAGAGGAGCCGGCCGAGGGCGACCGGAGTGAGCTCGACGAACGGCGGCCGGTGTCGAGGAAGACGACGTGATTCGGCGCGTTCCGGGCGTCCCAGCACGTGCAACTCGCTGAGCAGCTAGAGGGGATCGCATCGGAGCTTTCTGTGCTCTTCGATTCGTCGGGAGGACCTGCAACGACTGCGTCGCACGTCCGCGACGGCAGCAGCAGCTTCGGCCATGCGCCCCTGCCCTACCTCTCTCCCTCATCCTCTCAGTTCCTTAAAAATCATTAAAAACAATTACAGATAATGGTCCCACGTAATTTCAGTACTGGCCCCACATAATTTCAGTACCGGTCCCACACAATTTTCGGTACCGCGGTACCGTTCGGTACCGTCAGTCTGGTACCGCCTATTTTAACACCGTTAGATCTGATGGATAAACGGTTATTAAAAATGCCAATCACCGTAAAACTTGTATTGTAGAATAACTATTCAACAACCCTCAGACCTTCTGAACCTCGCACCGAATATACCAATTACCCACTCCGCTAACCCCACCCGACCCGGCCTACTCACCTCTTCTCCATCGCGACCCCCACCCACGGAGTGAGCTTCGGTGACTTTGCCCTGGGTGACTTTGCCTGACTTTGAGGCACTTACATGTGCACCCCACACATGGTGGGTGCCACCCCACACATGGTGGGTCCCCCATTTCAGTGAAACAAAGTCACATGACTTTGTCTTTCACAAAGTCACCGAAGCTCATTCCCCCACCCACCCACCTCTCGACGACCACCTTCTCCACGCAATCCAGCCGCGCGGCCCTCCCAACCTGACCTCCGGCGACACCACGGACCTTGAGCCGCCGGCCCACCTCCAGCACGCCACTCCCGCCTCGTCCCTGATGCATCGCCCCGCCTCCATCCTCAGTCGCCGCCTCTCTGGCTCCTGCCCCGGCGATCCACCACCGTGCCGCCTCCCCGGCTCCTTCCCCGAAGATCCACCACCTCGCCATCTCGCCCAGCTCCGGCTCCAGCCCCGGTCGCCCACCACAACCTCTGCTACTTACCCATCGGAGCAGCCACCGCGTCGAGCTTCAGCCCCCCAGCAAACCGCTCTCCAAAATCCGCGTGCGGCCGCCTGCTACCACGCCTCCAGCGCGCGCGCCACATCCAGACTCCAGCTAGCTCTGTCGCGTGCGGCCGACGACAGCCGAGATCCCAACACGCTTGGTCCGCCTAGCACAACCAGCTTATGCCCGCGCGCACCACCGGCCGCGGATCGAGCCCTGCCGACGACCCATCACCTCTGTCGCCCTTCAACAGGTTCCCCGACCGAAAATCCATTGCTCCGCCGGCGTGGACTCTGCGCTCCCGCCAGCCTGAACTCCTGCTCGAGACAGTATGGACTCACACCTCCGTCTCCCTGCAGTTTCTCGCTGCTAGCTGGCCAGCTGCTGTCTTCGTGGCGCAGGTCCTGCAGGAGACTTCTTTTTGATGATTGAAGGTGCAGATGCGTTGATGCTACAAGCAATTTTGGTTGCTAGCTTTGCTTCTCAGTTTACACTGTTGGGAAAAAATGTCGGTACTCTTTGTCTCAATTTAATTCCGTGGCTTCAAGAATAGAAATTTACCTCATCAAATGCACGAAGTTTATTTTTATTTAGTTTAGATGTTGGCTTCGTCCACTGAGTTAAAAAGTGCAGCAGAAAATTGCTGTTTTAAATTGATGGTTATGAAGTTCTCTTTAGTTTGCAAGGAAGCTCAATTCTTTATTATTCGGAGTTATTTTTTTGGCAAAAAACTTAAATTCATTCAAGGAAAAAATATCATTCTAAACCTCCACCCATGGATCGATTCCTTGCAGTTCACAGCGCGGTCGTGTGGCGGTTCATGCAGGAAGTGAGGAAGTTAACATCTTTTCACTTGATTTTTTTTCAGTTCAGATCTTCAGTAGTTGCTGTTCTTATTCTTGTGCTAGGAAGTTAACTTCCTCAGTTCAGACTGGGCTGCTTCGGACTTCCGTTCAGACTGGGTCGTCGACAGCGTCTTGCTGCCTCGTCTTAAGATCGTCGCTGTCGAGCGCAGCTAGCAGCAGGAAGCGGAGTGCTGTTTCTATCTTTTTTATTTGACAACATCAAGCGGTTTCATCTTGTAATAGAGCAGCTCGATTAGACTCAAAGAATGGGTTCAGATTCCTGTAAACAAAGGAGAAAAGATGTTCGCAGTGCACCTGTTTGTTTTCTGTCAGTTCACTCGTTAGGTGTCAAAACAGTGTAGTTTTCAGCTAGAAAAACAATGCACTTTTATTTACTTTCATGTAAAATTTTGCTGATATGTGAAGTTAACTTTTACTGCCCAGTAAAGTTCATTTTGGTTTTGCGGGAGTTAACTTCATTCGTGAGAAAATATACTTTTTAGCTGAAATAAACTATTGTTGTTCCGAAGTTTATTTTTATCAGCTAATATTGTTACTTTGTTGTTGAAATTTCTATGAAGTTCACTTTTTGACGAGCGAAGTCCAAAAAAATCATGCTCAGCCAAGAATTTTTATTTGCGAAAATTCTTGTGAAGTTCACTTATCTGACGAGCGAAGTTCGGAAAAAATTATGGTCAGCCGAGTAGTTCAATTGTGAAATTTATGCGAAGTTCACTTCTGGGAGGGGCGAAGTTAACTTATGTGACATGCGAAGTTCAGAAGGGATTGTAGAATAGCTATTATAATGATCACATAATTCGTCAAGTACTGTATGAACTGTCGCAGGAGATGATGCCATGTAATCATGCGGCTGAAACGAAGAAAATTGTCAGATCAGCGAGTGTAACCACCCCGCACATAGCTCGCTCCCGTGTCGCCCCCGCGGCGACGCCGGGGCGCCCAAATCTCTGCCGCCAACCGCCCTCCCTCTAGCCTGTTCTCGCCGCCGCTGCCGCCGGCGACTGCCGCGGTGGCGGCGGGCCGGCCGTTCTCCAGCGAGGGCGGTTCGGGTGGGGCCCTGGTGGCTGCAGCGGCTCGCGCGCTGCAGTTTCTGCCGGCGCTGCATCTGGCCGGCGGGGCGGCGCTAGGTGCGGCTCTGGCCGGCGGGCTGGCCGCGACGGCTCCCCTGGTGGCGGATCTGCTCCCCGTCGTTCTCATGGCTGCGGTCTTCGACGACGGTGCTGGGGCGTACCCTCGGTAGCAGTGCTGCTCTCCTCGGTGTCGTCCATCTGGGGCGCGCGTGGGCTGCTGGAGCTGGTGGCAAGGCTCCCTCTAGGGAAACGGCGCGGCCGTGGGTGTTGGTGCGGAGCTCCTCCGTACGATGCCGACGATCCCTCCTTATCAATGTTGCAAGTTCTCTGAGTCCTCCCTCGATGGCCTGATGTTCTCTGAGCACTAGCTTCAGATAATCATCTCGATGTATTTTCCTTTCTAGTTTTTAGGGCGATGCTTAATCGTTCTCGAATGCTGTAATGCTGATGTAAGACATGATGGTTTTCTTTTCTATATGAAATGGAACCGGGGCGGGGCCCTTTATTTCTAAAAAAAAACACTTACATGGGAAGTAAGATCAGGTATTCGGCCGACATCGTGAACCAGCTACGTACAGAGTCTTGTGAGGGGAACCTCTTGAAAACAGTATTGAAAAACTGAAAACGCAGAGAGACAACCCTGGACTACTTGGTGTGTATGTATATATAGAGAGAAAATAAGATGTCTTGTTCTACTAGGATTAGACTTTGTATTGTATACACTGTCGGATTTCGAAACTGTAGCCGTTTCGATTTGAGACTTGAGATACAGGGGGAAAATGCTTCCTTTCTTCGCCGCGATATGATTTGTCCCCGCCGGCGCCGCTCAACTCCTCCCTGTGTGTTCCTAGGATGCCTCGTCGCCTCAACCAGGTTAGCCAAGCGCCGGCGCCGAGCCTGCCGCTTTTTGCCCGCCGATGCTCTGCTTGTCGCCGCCCTACAGCCCTCGCCACGCCCGCACCGATCCAAGTGTGAAGCACTAAAACTGGTCCTTGTGTGGGCCGCTCGGTGGCCTTTCCACCTTTGATCCGTGATTAGATTTTTTCTTTTAATGAGATTTGAGAGCTTTCATTCATTATAAGTATCAAGATTACAATCACGCTGAAGGATTGGTTCTATGAAGTCAGGGATGAAATTCATCGACAAACATCGCATCCTAACAGCGCTAGCCTTTTTAGCACAAAGACAAGCCACCTCATTCGCATTAGTTGACAACAACAACAACAACAACAACAACAACAACAACAACAAAGCCTTTTTTCCCAAACAAGTTGGGGTAGGCTAGAGTTGAAACCCATAAGATCTCGAAACTAGGTCATGGTTCTGGCACATGGATAGCTAACTTCCACGCAGCCCTATCCATGGCTAGTTCTTTGGTGATATTCCAATCCTTCAGATCTCTCTTAACAGACTCCTCCCATGTCAAGTTTGGCCTACCACGACCCCTCTTAACATTCTCATCCCGCTTTATCCGTCCGGTATGCAATGACGCTTCCGGAGGCCTACGTTCTATATGACCAAACCATCTTAGACGGTGTTGGACAACCTTCTCTTCAATTGGTGCTACCCCAACTCTCTCACGTATATCATCATTCCTAACCCGGTCCTTTCTTGTGTGGCCACATATCCATCTCAACATGCGCATCTCCGCTACACCTAACTGTTGGATATGTCGTCTCTTGGTCGGCCAACATTCTGCGCCATACAACATCGCAGGTCGAATCGCCGTCCTATAGAACTTGCCTTTTAGCTTTTGTGGCACTTTCCTATCACAGAGGACGCCAGAAGCTTGGCGCCACTTCATCCAACCAGCTTTGATTCGATGACTCACATCTTCATCGATATCACCATCCTTCTGGAGCATAGACCCCAAATATCGGAAGGTGTCTTGCTCAGGTACCACCTGTCCATCAAGCCTAACCTCTTCCTCCTCGTGCCTAGTAGTACTGAAACTGCACCTCATGTACTCAGTTTTGGTTCTACTAAGCCTAAAACCTTTCGATTCTAGAGTCCGCCTCCACAGCTCTAACTTTCTATTAACCCCCGCCCGACTATCGATTCACATTAGTTGACAAGTTTTAACAAACTGTGCCCGCTCACTGTCGTCGTTTCGAGGAGGTAGACGGTCGACACCACCCAGGGTTTAACTTTTTTTTTAACAATTCGTGCCTTAACTTACAATTTCGTGAAATGCTCAAATTTTCAAAAGAAATCCAAAATTCTGCCAGGTTCAAAGTAGTTTAAATTTATTTCGCAAAAATAAGTGGCATGGAATCGAACTCAATACCTAGCATAAATTGGGTGTATTGTCCAACAATGTATTGCACACAAGTTTGTGATGAAAACTGGATTTATTTCGATCAGTATAATGGATATTTTTTCAAATTTGGGGGAAATTTTTGAACGAGAATACTTTTCTCGCCCCTCAAAAAAGCCACCTTTACCTAGTACTTTCTCAGTTTCACAATATAAGATGTTTTAGGTGTTTCACATGTTGTCTAGATTCAGGCTAAAAGAAGTGGACATATACACTAAAACTTGTCTAGATATATATATGTATACATGTAAATGTGGAAAAAGGCTAAAACATCTTATATTGTGAACGAATGGAGTATAAAAACTTCTGCTAGAGATTTGAAAATCATTTTTTATTTTCAGCCCAAATTTTATCTAATTATTTCCCCTTTTCTTTGTTTTCATTTATTTTTTCTTTTGACACATTTGTTCCTTTTTGTTTTCTCGCTATGCTTTGTTAATTTTATTTTTGGGTTAAGTTATTTTTGTTGTGGAAAAAATGATTTTTAATTCTTTAGGGGAGAAAAATAGGTTTTTGTTGGTAATGAAAATAAAATGGTGCAGCTTTTAATTTTACACAAAGTTGATCATATTGGATTGTCAGTTTCCAAATATTTTGAAATTTCATAGGAAATCATTGATGTATCGCTCTGTGGGGGTACTCTTCTCTAGACATCTACCGTCGACTGTAATATATAATAGACTACCAACTCATTTAACTAATCTTGAACAACACGAACTGTAGAAAATCATCACAGGCTTTTCACGATCTTGGTAATAATCAAGCAAACAGTTGCATTAAGAAAGTAAAGGGACCATGCAACTACATATCTAGGTCCACCCAAAGTTACTAATAAAAATTTAACACACTTTGCAAGACTGATTCTTCCGTTCAGTATTCCATCAGTAGTCTATCCTTAAATGCAAGTCCCCAAGCTCTCGAAAGGAAATGCAAGTCTATTCGTTGGACAACTCAAAATATACCCAGCCGCTGTTTTCAAGGTGCCGAACCAGGACTATGAACAAAAAAACGAAGGATAGTTATGACGAACTGCTCAGGGACATAAATCACGAAGATTTCCAAAAACATTTGTATTAACAGTATGAGCATGAAGACGAATATGTCTTCACAAATAAAGAGTTTTCACATATATCTAAACTTGGACAGCCCAAATTTCTTCCATTCGCTCGGGCGGCAGATTCTTAGACCTCGCCTTGAAATGCTCATAGGCGACCCACCAATCAGCACGATCTGTTCCGTAAAAGTTGCTCTGCCTACGCCTAAGCCCATGGCACAAACGGCTCTAGGCAAGCCTCGACACGCCAAAACCATCTGTTTACAAAATCAAATAAGTTAGTACACGGATTTTTTTGTAGGTTACAAGTCCAGATGAATAGGTATTATAAAAATATAGATTACCTCTTTTGCCATATTCTGAACTTCAACATTAGCTTCGGTGATCTTGACCTTCGACTTGTACTTGAAAAGGTTCCACGCATCTTCATCCCCTAAGCACTTCATCTTAATAGTGTTGGCCTCGGTGCACCCCATGTGACTACACACACCCTGGCTCCTCGATGTCATGATCAACTTTTGCCCACGCCCAAGCGGCATCGGCAAACCGTAGGAAGCCAAATCTAGGTGCTTGTCTTGCACATCATCTAGCAACACTAGAAAACTTTTATGCTTCAAATAATTTGAGATTATTGTGGCTCGTTGATGATCCTCTAACAATGACATAGTATCCCAGTCCAGCTTTAAGATAACAGCCAGATTATGTTGGATATCTCTCACGGTGCCAACTTGAATAGGTAAGACATGGCAAAAGAGGGCATCACTGAAGGCATAACAGGCAACCATGAGTCTGAGAAACATGGTCTTGCCGACACCCGAAGTGCCCCATAATCCCAATACCGAATCGTGCAACAACTCACTCTCAAGAAAATCGTGCACCTTGCTCTTGTAGACATCCATCCCCCAAAATCCAAGGTCTTGTGGCACCAACCGCCGGGCATAATTGTGTGCTTCTGAACGAGTCACCAAACGAGCACCGAAATACCACAGAAAAATGACGATTTCAATCATGGTGGCAAAACCCTGATTCAGAGCATCAACAGAGTCAATATATAAGTCAGATGTGGAAGTAAAGTTATTATGGCGTAGCTACCTGAATTAGAAAAAAGACCGCATAATCTGTCAAGTACTGCATCAACCGCTGCAGGAGATGATACGCCGTAATCATGCTACTGAAGCGAAGAAAATTGTCAGATGAGAGAGTTTCTTGCATGTGACGATCAGTATCATATATTCTACTACTATGTTGTATATATCCTCTAAGACATCAACACTTGCCTGAAAGGTACGATCAGGTATTCGGTGGCTGACATCGCGAACCAGCTACAGATTCTTGCGAGGGAGCCTTCTCCTAAAACTAAATAGTCTTTGCAAAAGCTTCGTGTATGTATATATATTACTGTAGGCAAGATGTCTTGTTGTAGTACTAGGATTAGAGTTTGTATTGTATACATAGCCGGATTCTAAACTGTAGCCGAGTCGGTTTGGGACTCGAGATACACGGTCACCTCGATTTGGTCAGGTGCGCGGCGGGCGCCGGCGTCGCTCCACTCCAACAGTACAGTGCCGCTCGCAGCCTCGACAATCGCCAGCGCCAGGGCCGAGCCCGCCACTCTTTGCTCGCCGATGCCCCCACGGGCGCCCCGCGCCGGCGTCGCTCCACTCCTCCAGTATCCCAGATTCCCAGTCCGCCGCCCTATTCTTGTCGGCGCCGTCACGTCGGACTTGGTCAGGCTCTAGTACGGTCAGGTCACGCTTGCACGGACCCAAGCGTGAAGCACTAGTCTAAAACTGGTCCTTTCGAAGACACGGGCTCAGTACTTCCTTCCTACAGAATTTATGTTTCTTCCTTTGTTTTCAATTGTGGAAGGGCTGCTGCGGCACATCATCAACATGCAACAATGGCCGGGCATCGATCCCGGTGCCTAACCACTCAACCTACTGGAGGAGATCCGAGAACTGTTGCGAACTCACCCCAAAGTTGATCGTGAGATGTCTGACGAAGTTTTTTTTGTTAAGATTTTTTTTTTTTTTTTTTTTTGATAACTGTCACGGGGGGGGAGGGGATCCCCACCTGAATTGCATTGCATCGGAACCAAATTCAGTCTTACAGATTACAATAGAAGAGTAATATCAGAGAGGTGATTCCTCCAATTGAGTATTTCCGTTTTTTGTTAAGATGATGTCTGACGAAGTTAGGATAGCGTGATTCTAGTGGTGTGACTGTGCTATTTGGTACATCGCCAGCCCTGATAACTGATGATTCTAATAACGTTGTTTCCTCAGTAATAAAGCTCGCGGATTCCCTTAAACAAAGGGGCTTCCGGTGTTATTTTGGGACGGAGTGAACAGTATATAATTCAACAATCGTTAGCATGTACTTTCGTACAATTACTACTCTATGAGTACTACGATTGGATCAAGAACAATTCACAGATAATTAGTCTATAATGGGACTGTCTATTTGTCAGCTAGCTGTTTTTCTATTTCGTGCACAGACACATTTTTCGTCCAACCATTCGTTGACACGTGGACAAGACGACACAGTACCGAAATAACAGCCCAATAAGCGCGCCCATGCGTCCTCACCCCAGCTTTGGGTTTTCAGCGGGTCTATGTTTTTTCCAGCCCGTTATGTTTTCCAGCCCGACCGCTGCCCAAAAACGGCAAGAAGTCTATTTCTGGCCTAGGCTCTCTCTGATATGGGCTTCCCTCTCTCATTTATGTCCTCATTTTCTCTACCGGACCAAAACTAACAGCAGGTTGAAGAGTTCACAGTCGTTCCCCTCTCGTTCCCCTCTCTACAGTAAAGGCGACCAGAGGGCGATCCTTGTTCCGCCGGCGATTCCACCGCCCGCCTCCTTTCCGTCGACCTTGGTGTCGTCGGTAGGGGGTGGGGGGTCGAATCGCCGGGCGGATCTGTCTGCTTCTAGTCTAGGTGTAGCTAGGTAGCGTAGGTTTCGGTGCTCTGTCGCCGGTGATGGTGGTGGCGGCGGAGGCGAATAAGGTTGCTTCGGATCTGCAGCCGGTGGCCTGTTTCGAGGCGGCAGATGGTGGATCTGTGAGCTGCTTGTCCAATCTTGGGGGTCGGTTCGGCGGCGACCTCCATGGAGTGGATTTTGTGCTTGGTCCTCGCCGGCGTGGCGACGTGGTCTCCGGCGTCGTCGCGAGGACATGGAGCTGGTGGGGTGGGGAGCTGGTGCCTGGCGCTGGCTGCCTCCTCCGCATGTACAGGAGTTTCTCTGGGATCTCGAAGCTCGTCGCCGACTTTTGGTGCGCTGTTCTGGCTTCTCCGGCCGGCCATGGTGGCGTCGGTTGGGCTGCTCCTACCAGCGCGCTCTGCTTCATCTTCGCCTTGCTCCTTCCTTCTCCGGCCGGCCGTGGTGGCGAGGGGATTAGGTGTGCTCAAGGTGGGCTTTCGGCGGCGTCTCCGGCAAGCCGTGTTCGTGCTCAGCGCAGGGAGAGTTGGAAGAGGGGTGGTTGCGGGGGGGTGGCGCCGTGGCCGTGCTCGTTCAGCGGTCTTCGGTTCCGTCGCTTGCGGCGGGCGGCTCTTGCGGCCTTCTTCTTCATGAGTGCGGTGCTCCCTTTCCCGGGGATGGTGGCGGCCTGGGATCTTCCTCTCCGGCGATGTTCGGCGATGAAGTTCTTCTCCAGGCGATGCGGTGGTTCAGCGTCAGGCGCTTCTGGCGACGCTGTTGTGCTGGGTTCTTTCGGTTTGTTCTTCTGCGTTTTCCTGTTCTTCACTTGTAATTTGTGATGAATTCGCAGTGTGGATCTCTTCAAAAAAAAAAAAAAACAGCAGGAACATGTACACCACTCTTTTTTCCGCACCATTTAGCTTACACACCAGCAAACAATCCACAACAAAGCCTCTCTGATTTAATTAGCTGTTGCAAACAGAGCTTGAAATATGCACGTATTTCTGACGAAAAACACGAAAATAGAGGAAAAATAAATAGCATACAAGCACTCAGACAAGAAAAAGATTCACAAACAAAATCTGCTAGATTAGCTGTTACAAATAGTAGATGTAGTATGCACTGAAAATATCTGAGACAAAATATACACGAAACAGAGAAGAAACTCACAAGAAGGAAACATACATCAAACTAAAACATAGATAGAAAGAGTTCCACTACATAACTTCCAGATTCAAATAGCTCTCGTACTAACCGAGTTCGCATAAGATAGATACCAACACAGACAAATATAGAGTTCGCATTTCCTAGTACGTTATGACATTGGATGTCCTAGCATTACACACCATCGACAGATAATTGCATACCATCAGAAAAGCACTGACAAATGCCACCCATGTTGGAGGTTCTAAAAGAACATCAAACCTGATCATCAGGAAGTTGTCATCATTCTTGTGAAAGAGGATCAACACATCCATCCCATGGCCCAGTTCATTCTCATTAGCAAAAGTTAACCATCCATCTCTGAAACAAATCCTTCCGTCTTTGCACATGTCTATGATGATCCCCTATGGTTGACACCAAAAATTCTTTTCACGAGAGGTGCATTTCCCGCCTCAGGAATGTTAAGAGCTGAGATAATCTCCTTTGGGATGCGCTGCAAAAATATAGAACCAACAAAAAGCAAACACATATGACTCCTTTAGTACAAAAAGGGACAGATGCATCAGGAGAGTATGCCCCAACATGCAAACAGAAGAAGAACAAAATTACCAATCCATTGTGCTGCACATATGTGTGACTGTTAATGTGTGGACGAAAACAGCTCCCAAACCAATACCGCGTGTGAGGACGCACACATTCATCCTTGATGTCTGACCAGCAGTCAGTTTTTTACCGTAGTTACAGTAAGTCTCCAACTCTTCGATATGGGCTAGCTAGGTAATCCCTTTACTTAATAAAAATATCGGATCTCTTGCTACCATAAATGAACTAAACTGGATGGCCCAAAATGATGCATTGCTAACCTTGGTGATCTAATGGCACCGGTAAATATTATGTAATAATATTGAAAATCAACACATGGAACTGAACAGGCATAGCAAAACTAAAAAATCAACTTGACAAATATTATCTAGAAAGACATAGAGAGAGGAGCAAAAGACTGAACATTAATATATACAGAGAGAGCCACTGAATAAAAATGTATGCAGAGAGAGAGAGAGACTAAATTTATTGATAGATACATAAAAGAATAAAAAAAACAGATATAGAGATTGAATATAAAGAGATATATTAAAGAATATATATAGACATAGAAATACAATAAAGAATATATACATATATAGAGAGACATAGATTACAAAATATATAAATATAGATACAGAGAAAGACTAAACAGAAAGAGAGGGATGCTGAATCTAGAGACACAACAAGAGAGATTCAGGCAGAGAGAGAGAAACCTGAATCTAAAATGAGATACAGAACAAGGGAAACGGAGAGAGAGAATCAGATTCAGTAAACAAAGGAGAGAGAGAGAGAGAGAGAGAGAGAGAGAGATATGCCTGAATCTCGGAATACATAGAGAGAGAAAAATGAAACTCGGCATACATAGATAGATAGAGAGAGAGAGAAACGCCTGAACCGAGACAGAGAGAGAGGCGCCTGAACATAAAAAGAGAGAGAGAGAGAGAGAGAGAGAGAGAGAGAGAGAGAGAGAGAGAGAGAGATATGCCTGAACCAACAAAGAGAGAGAGATACACCTAAACCTAGACAAAGAGAGAAACTTACTGATATACTACCTCCGTTCCACAATGTAAACCTTTTTAGCTAGCTAGTTTAGCTTGCTAAAAAGGCTTATATTTTGGAACAGAGGTAGTATTATACAATTTTACCGAGTAATAAAAAGAATCACCAAGTATTCATGATTGAATTTCGATGCAGCACCAAAACTTTACATACACATGTCTACTTCAGGGGAGTTTTCAAACATGATACACATCACAAAACTAGATAAGAAATATAGAGAATTAACCATCAAGATTATTAGCGTTAACAACAAATAAAGACTCAACAAAAAGTGAAGCAAAACTAATCGATCTACCCTCAACAGTTCCTATCGTATCTTGGCAAAAATCCGTGACATTCCTCTCCATATTGTTCACAGCCTACAAAATGAAGAAAATTAAACACACAAGCACAAACACGTTAGAAAAGAACACTCGGTAAAAAATGCCAGAAAAAGCTAGATAGTACATGCCAAAGAGTAAATCATGAGTGATAATGAAAATACATGTTTCCTGAATAAACCAAACAGTGCATCGTCTAAGACCTTGTCCCTACCACTTCTATCGTAGTCTTTCACCTGAAAAAACACAAAGAATACTGCACATATTAGATAAACCACGTAGGGTTGAAAGCAATCAGGCAACAAACAAAAACAAGCAACAGACTAACATCGCAGTCACTGGAGAAACCTGTGCAATTCACTGTAACCAACACCGATATGGTCTTCCATAGGTTCAGCAGATATGTAGTGCCCCCCCACAAAAAAGGCAACAAAAACATTATGTAACTGATGCTCACACAATGGATTGAAAATGCATGGAAACATCTATATATATATATAAGGAGACAAAATTAAAAAATATACTGCAAATCTGAGTACACATATGCCTCCCCACCCTGTTCTGTTTCTGTATGCCAGTCCAAAAACAGTCAACAAACAGCTCCTTGTGTGTGGAGCTTGTATGCCCAGGTTGAAAACTGTGATATCAACAAGCCCAAGCACAAAATACTCCGAAGGAGGGGCTGCAAGGTTTCAGAACAACAATACACAGCTGGAGACGAGATCTAGATAGACAATGCCTTCCCCATACTAACGGAGGCATAGCAGCCAGCTCAAAAACAAAATCTGAACACGGACAGACTAAAACAACAACTCGCTCGCCGCCACGGCGATGGGCACCGCTGATTCAGTACAAAGTAAACGCCCCCGGTGACGGGAAGCTACATCGACCTCCGACTCCGCCACGTTTGACGGCAACACATCGACAAATCTCCCCACGGGCCACAAAGATGGACAAAAGGGGAACAAAACGGGAGGAGGTGAGCTTGCTAGGGATTACCTCGTTCGCCATCGACGTCGCCGCCACCCTCCATCCCCTCCTCAGATGGTCGCCAGTGGCGGAGCCAGCCGGCTCATGGAGTCTGGGCAAAGCCAGTGCACGCGATGGTGGCCAATCGTTTGCCCCAGCATGCATCAGCACTAATTGCCATGCTTAAGCTAATTATCAGCGGGCACTAGCCAGACAATCCCGGGTTGCCGCCCGGGGTCGTCGAGAGCTAGCTCCGCCCTGGTCGCCATGGCTCAGCAGACAAGGAAGAGCCGCTCCTCTATTTCTCCAATCTCCACGACCTCCTCTCTCTAACATAGTCAAAGACACGCGGTGAACAGCCCAAAAATAGAAAACCAAAATAAAAACCTGTCTGACAACACGGCCCCACCATAACCCCCTGGGCGTCCAAACCAGCATCTAAACGGGCTTCATCCAGCCCTGCGGCCCGCAACAGAATCCAACGCCCAGACCAGACACGACACGGATAGAGACACGAAGGAGAGAACAGCACGAATCGTAAACAGAGATGAACGGCCAAAAAAGTGACTGTGCACGAAATAGAAAACAGACAGCTGAGAATTAGCAAAAGTCTATATAATTCAAGAATTGATGGCATGTCCACTAGTAAATTACTACCGTGAGTACTAGGATTTGATCAAGAACAAATCACATACTATCAGCAGCGGCCCATCATCAGCAGACATAACACACAGCTATGCACGGTGGAGCTCCTGATATTCAGAATCGACGCCACATTTATTCTCCGCAAGTATCCATGAAATATACATATATCTACTATTCAGTTGTACTCTTTCCGTTCTAAATTAGATGAATTCCATTTGTCTACATGATTCTAGATGTGTAACAAGTCTAGATACATCCGTATCTAGATAAATGGAAGTCATCTATTTTGGAACGGAGGGAGTAGTTGAAACTTGAGCATAAACCGTAGTCAACATTTACAGTGTTGCCATCTCCAGAACAGTGTTTTTAGCTGCATTGTTCATACACACAGATCTACAATTTTGTCTTTTTTTGTGTAGTGTATAATACAACGTACTTCGGACTGATATTTGGAACACTTGTACCATAAATCATTGGTTACATCTAGAAGAAAAATTCAAACAAAATTAGAACTTACGAAGAAAAAAAATATGATGAATCAAAGCCGATACTGATCCTCGCACGCTGCACCTTCCTTGCACAACTAGATTTGGTCCCTGCGGCCACACCACATGGACAGGCATACACGTACGGCCATTCAAGTAACATGTAGAATAGTACCCTGCCACGGTACAGACCCGGGTTCGATTCCCGGCTGGTGCACTCTGTTTTTGTTCATTTCGCTTCTCTAGGCATTTTTTTTTTTGCATCTACAAAGGTTGGCCCAAAACACTAGCAAAAGGGTCCTTTATTTTTTCCACACTTGAGTACATGATGATTCTAAAAAAAAAGAGTACTTGACTAGCTTAGCCATCCCATCTTTAGCCAAAAAATACACAGAGAGAGAGACTGTGTGTTTAAGTTTCAAGTGGTGTGAACAAAAGCAAACACATGATTCATAGCTAGTGTACAGAACGAAATCAAAGCAAAGGCGGAGGGAAGTTGAAAATGAAGTAAACATGGTGAGTTGCATGGGGCGACTGACCGATCTAATTTGATTCGTGACACTTGCTGTTGGAAGGGATGTGAACAGAAGGAACAAAATCGATCAACTAAATCATTGATATACCAGCTCACCCATTGAGTTCTCGTCGGGTACTCGCTTGAGGAACAAGAACTTAGAAGCAACACTCTCCTAGTCATCCCATTTACTCTGTAACTCTACCTAACGTAGCCCATCATGTGGTCTAGAAAGTTCGATCAAGATATTTAGCATATATAGCTCCCTATCAATAATTTTTGAAAGATAGGAAAATAAAATAAACAAATATATATACCTATAGTTCATCTAAAGCACGATCTATATAGAGATGTGATTTTGTTCTATTTATTGTCTTCGCCAGTGCGTAGTTAGCTAAATTAACGGTTTGAAAAAACAATTAAACTAGTTATCACAAAAAATGATTTAACTTGAAGTGCAAATGTATTTAAGTGTAGAGGTTAGAATCTGACAATAAAAGTATGCTTTCATAATGTATTGGTTAATTTCACTAAGCATAATGTAAAACTGATGGTCTTAATTAAGATACGATATTAGAAAAAATAAAAAAGTTCAATACAAATCAAAATATGTGCGTGTGGGTGAAGCCCATTTGTTTATAAAAAGAGTTAGTACCTACTCAGCTCAGCGGTGTTTTGTCGGCGCCTCCCTCTGTTTTGTCGAGTACGGAGGTTGCCGTCTGGCCGGCGTGTACTAGAAACAAGGCAACTCCGGCCGTGTTCCCCTGACTGTGTAGTATTCCCAACGCAGCGGACTCATTTTGTTTTTTTCCGGATTTATTTTAGTAGGCCGTGAAAATTTATGCCCTTCTTGATTATATCGGAATAGCTTTGCGTACGATGTTTAATATATAGGACACAGGCCGTGATCGTGATCCGGAATCGAATCAGATTGGAATCTAATATATAGATGAAATTAGATGAACAAGCAATCGAATCAGATTAGAATCTATTCAGAGTACTGTAATCTGGAACTGAATATGCAGGCGCAAATTTGTGAGACTGAATGTGCAGGCTCGGGAGGGCAGGAAAGTGAGTGAGTACCTCCTAGGCCGCCGCCGCCGGCACGGGGCACGCCGTGTGGGTAGTAGCTGTAGGTAATGTAGCACTTGTCGAGGTAGACCTGGCCGGAGGGGGCGCCGCCGCACTCGACCTGGACGTGCTGCACGGCCTGGGTGACGCAGCCGCTGCAGTCGGCGGGGGAGAGGTCGCCCTCGCACTGCGCCAGCGCGTACACCTGCTGGTAGTTGGTGGCGAAGAAGCCGCCGGCGCTGGTCCCGGAGGAACACGAAGCTGTTGGCCATGCGCTGCGCGGCAGCGTTCTTCCTTTCGTGCCCGACGTCCAGCCTCTGCAGAGCGTCACCGGAATGATGTCCCGGAGGAACACGGTGTGCAGCGCGTCGTCCATAGCCCGCGCGAACGGCACCTCGGGGAGGCCGATGGCCAGGCAGCCCGGGTCGACGTTTTCTTCAACGGCGGCGTGTTCCACCTTGAGACCATCCTTGCCCACGCAGGCCATGTCTACATGCTCGACACGGACGGGTACATCTTCAGGATCGTTCATACTACAGATCAGCGGCGCTGTTACGGCGAGCTGGTAACCAAGCGGGCCGGCGACTTCGTGGTCGATGCCGGTATTTTTCTGATGGAGTCAGCGGGGGAGCTGCTGCTGATTCGCCCCCGACGGCGAAAAGATGTCAAGGTTTATGGGGTCGATGTTCAGCTGGGGGTGCTGGAACCCATGGAGAGCATCGGCGGTCGCGCGCGCGCCGTTTCTCGGCCACCGGAGGTGCCTGTCTGTTGACGCGGACAAGTTCCCGTCCGTCCACCGCAACTGCGTATACCAGTACCACACGGCCGGTCACACGGCTTAAAAGTGGTGCGAATTAAAGAGGACACATCTCCTGGGACCAGAATGCTTCAGGGTCGCCCCGCCCTCACGGCATTGTTCAGATTCTCCTCAACTACTGCAAGGACGGCCTTGCAGATGAAGAGGAAGATGAGTAGATTGGTATATCTGGAGGACGAGAAAATACATGTCTTGCTTTGCTTTGTAGTACTAGTCGGGGGCACGTACGGTCTGTTGTTTCGTGGCGACAACCCGTACGTCGCGGAACCAACTACTCCCTCCGTTCCAAATTAAATGACTTCACTTTGTCAAAATATGGATGTATCTATACTTGTAACATGTCTAGGTACATCCACATGTTGACAAGTAGAAGTCATTTAAATTGGAACGGAGGGAGTAATTAGCAACGGTCGCGCCAAGGAGCATTCACGTCTTTTGTTTTATTTGTTTTTCGATTCCAAATAATAAAGCGCAGGAGGCGATCGAGACTTGTTTCTTTTTGCTAAACACAGTACAACGCAGATGCTCACATACACGCGCATACACTCACCCCTATGAACGCACACACACACACCCTACCTCTACTAGCAAATTGCCCGTGCATTGCAACGGGAGTATAAATATTTTAGTGGTTCAACACAAATCATTTCTCATGCACATTGAGCTAAATTGTCGACTTTTTCATCAGTCATATACATCACCAAGGACCTCACTTGTGTAACTGATACGTCTGCAAGGGACCTCACTTGTGTAACTGATACATCACCAAGGAGAAATTCTTGGTAACATCAGTCAACAGTACAACACGCAGCCGTAACTTTTCATAAATCTAATCCTTACCCCCAAACTATAATATGAATGAAAGCATTACATCCTTCTGGTACTAATGCTGCCAAAGGAGACTGCTTCGAAATCGTAATCAGTAGTGCTCGTAAGAAATAAGTTATGTGTGTAATTGTTTGATCAGCCAAGAAGTTAAAACAAAACTTCCGAGCGCTTTGGAGCAGCCCAAGTGTTCAGATCATTTCTTCGGTAGTCTTCTCAACACCTCTTCAGCATGATGTCTTGACGTGCTTAACGAAGTGCACTACTCCTGATGAACCTTGTCTGATGGGATCAATGACTTTGTTTCGACCCGGATGTCAGGTCTAAGAGCTTTGCTGATTTGGAGGAAGGACCTCTGCTAGATTCAGCCGACCTATGGTTGGGCTTCTAGGAGTGTTCGGGACATGGAATATAAGTCTCGACGTTGTCCTGGTCCTGGATGATAGGTCTTGATGTGGTCGCTGTTGAATGCCCATGCGTTGCCACGGTTTACTCAAGTTTCTTTCTTGTCGCACATGCAAGCATAAAAGATATGAAAATCTCCATGTATAGTGAAACATAGCCACATAATATTCTAAAAAATCAAATTATTTTGGTTTAAAACGCTACGATTCAGAGTCATATGCATACAAAGGAACCCAACATTTATCTCATTATATCTTTGAGACGGCTTCAAGTATTAGCTTTCATATGCATCGCCTTTACGATGTAAAAGCTCGTGTAACACTGTTAGGCCTAGGAGTTGGCCTATTAGCTTCATCTCGTTCATGTCGCGTGCTCGTGTTATCGTCCGCCGGAATGGCCAATTGAACAAAACCTGTGATAGCTTCCACACTTGTCTTGCTGAATGCCTCCACCTAGGTATGTTTCTTACCCTAAAAAAGGTATGTTTCCATGGTACCAAGAAAAGTAGAAAATGGTTATCAAAAGGCCATTCGGTTTTATGAACACAACAAAATGAAATTGTTGGTCATCATCCTACGATTAACTTTTTAGGGAACCAGTGTTGTTAACTTTTTCTCTAGCTATTGTTCTTTCGAGGGCAGGTTGTTCTCATTAATCTAGAACAACGTAACTACCGCGTTTTTTTTAGTTCAGGGTCTTTGTCATAACTAAGAAACTGAAATGACTTTGGCATGCACCAATATAATCAATGCCTAGCATAATGATATTAGTTGTCAAGTGCAATTAAAATGGTAAGCTAGTGCACCTCAAAACGACATTAGCTAGAGTAGACTCGAGCATCATGACCAAAATACTTCACATATATAGTTACTTAACAAAGGCAAACTATCAAATAGTTCAGTTCATGTACGTTGAGATAATAATACGAAAGTAAGGATAATTTTAAAAAAATGACCCCACTTCTTGGTGCAACCTTTGGAGACGGCAAAAATAGTACACATAAGAAGATGAGAGCTATACAAACCAACCGAGTCATTCGAACAAACAAAAAGATGTAAGAACAATCGATATATTGCTTCCATTCTCACCTTTGTTCAAGCCTCTAAATTCTAGACGTGTTGATCTCTCTAGGGCATCGGCAGCATAAACACATATACAATCTTTAGTGGGAATATATATCAATCAAAATTATTGTTTTTAATTGCGACAACGGTGCCACGAGAGTGTTGCTGCTCTTCTCTACCAAGTATTGGTGTCTGGCACCGAAAATGGACTAATTGACCTTTTGATTGGTTTCACCCACCGTTAGGTTCTTCTTGACACTCCTACTACAAATCCAAGCAATTTAGTGACACGCCTACTATAGAGCTTCAGATGTGAATTTGTGGTAGTACACACACTTTTATTTTTTGTTAATCAACTGATCTGCGAATGGACAAATCTACAACCACATTAAAAAATCAAGAGCTAAAAACATTTGCACCGAGAGAGGGCTACGAAACTGAAACCAAAGAAAGTTTTATACATTCTGGTACATCGTGGGTAAAAATGTTAAAGGTGATCAAAGCTTTTCCATTTAAAGACACCAGTGAATGTATGATACCTGATGCCTTATAAAAAGCACCCCTTGATGGGTACAAATCTTAAACAGAATTAGTAGATTGCAATGTGAAGTAGAGATTTAGAACAAGAACATGGGAGAATCGGAATGCTCTGCTCACCAAGCTTGAGAACTCTTTGGACGCGGTAGTGTGCCCTCTGTGGTTGTAGATTTGTAGCTGATCTGGCCACCCATAACACCACTACAGGACATCAAATCTTCAATTGATCTGAATTAACTCTTCGGATCTTGATCAAATTCAGGTTCTAAGTCCAACTTTCGAAGAGCAATTTACAAAGTTGTTTTTATAGTACTTGCATATCAATCTCTGATCTACCTCATGCCAGAGAGCCTACATGATGAACTGCTCAAAGTCCACAACCAATAAAACGACATGGGTTGAGAAAAAAATTGAACAGATTCTCATATCCACTAAGCATCAGAAGAAATATCACATATTTGAACCAAAATTTTATTCTATCAACGACACAAATGATAGTATGTATGATCCTCAGTGTAATCCTATGATCAAAATAGCCATACACAAAATTCACACCCTCTGATCTAAAGGGTCATGCACAAAATTCTTCAGAAACATATTCAAAAGAAGTAATGAGTAACGGAGTAAGCAACCATCTACACAGGGGAACTCAATTAACCCTGGAACAAAAATAGCAAGATTTCACATACATAAGAGTCATGCTAACAGAAAAGTTGTAACTGACCCTAACGTTCAATGAAGTAGGATTTCCAAACTGGTCTTACAGGATTATACAATGCTCATCCAGCACACTGAAAAAAGTAGAAGTGCCCCAAGAAAAATGCTTAGAGCACCCATAGATCAGAATAAGTGAAAATGTGAAATCATAAGAAGGTGAAATATTTGACACACCTTTCCAGATGTGATGACGATCGGATTCTCTATGAACACCCTGCAGCAGGCATAAAAAGAACTACGGTACAACCTCTGGACCTCCAGAAGCTCCTAGAAATCTCACCACTATAATGGGAGGACAAATTCTCGGCCTGAGAGAGCCCCAGGTTACTGTAGCTAGCTACAGTTGTTACTGTAGATGTCTGCAGTACGCTACAGTCGCGGTGGGCCCCGCGCGTCATCCTCACAGCGGGCCGCGGATTTTTGCGAACAAGCACGCGGGCGCCCGAAATTTCCATCCTCTTCTCAGAAAATTCGTCGCCAGGGACCTCTTTGCAATTACGGGAAAGTTCGGGTTGTTTTACGTAAAATTGCCACGAAACGCCCCCCCTCCTCTTCTCTCTCGCGAACGGCGCGGAGAACGCCGCGGACGCCGACGCGGCCCGCCGCCGCAACACGTCTCCGCGGCCAAATCGAAGGCCACGGCGCGGTGCGCCGTCGCGCGCCCTCCATCTCCGCCGACGCACGCGTGCTGGGACGGCCGCATCGCGTCGCAATCCACGCCGCCGTCCGTCGGCATCCGCCGCCGTGTCCGTGCTCGCCGGCGACGCTCCGGCCACGATCTGCGGCCGCGCCGCCACCTGCGGGTCGTCCGCGTCGCGCTGCGCCCGATGCGCTTGCTCCCGGCTCCTAGGTCGCTCCGACGCGGCGGCGCCGAGCTCGCCGTGCCCGCGGCAGCTCCGGCCACTGCCGACGTCAGCGTGACGTCGCAGTGGGCCTGGGCTGGCCAGACGGGCCGGCTGTTGGGCTGGGCCGCCGGTTCGGCCTCTTTTTTTTTTCCCTCTTCCTTTTCTTTTTCCTTTTCTATTTTTCAAAACTGTTGAAATTTCTCAAAAAAACAAAATCAATTGAGACCAAATTCTACAAATTTGTAAAAAATATATAATAGACATTGCATTTGAAAAAAATGTTTGGTTAGATGAATACTTCGATAAAATGCAATCTCATTTCCAAACTTCTCAACAATTCGAAATCAAATGAGACCAATTTCTACAAATTTGTAAAAAATTATAATAGGCACTGCATTTTAAAAAATGTTTAATAAGACGAATATTTCGAGAAAAAATGCGATTCCTTTTCTTTTTGCTTTTCTATTTTTCAAAACTGTTGAAATTTCTCAGCAAAACAAAATCAATTAAGACCAAATTCTACAAATTTATAAAAAAAAAACACTACATTTCAAAAAAATGTTTAATTAGATGAATACTTCGATAAAATGCAATCTCATTTCCAAACTTCTCAACAATTCGAAATCAATTCAGACCAAATTCTACAAATTTGTACAAAATTATAATAGACACTTCATTCAAAAAAATGTTTAATAAGACGAATATTTCGAGAAAAAATGCAAACTCATTTCTTCTAATTATGATTTGGTTTTACATTGAATCTAATAAATGCTCAAACAATATTTTTCCCTCCGATTATTGAGCTAGATTAAATATTTAACACAAAACACGGACATATCATACCAGCTTGAAATAAGTTAATATTTATAAATGACATGACATTCAAAAAAAAAATTGTTCCATTACATGAATATTTCAAGAAAATGAAAAATTACTTCCTCTAACTGTGGCTTGATTTCAGATTGCTTTTAATTAATGCTTAAAGTTTATTTCCTTCGATTATTAAGCTAAATTAACTATCTAACGCAACACATAGACAAATCATACCAATTCGAATAAGTTAATATTTACAAACAACATAGCTAAACTCCTTTCAATTATGCAATTCAATTTAACAAATGCTCAACTTGAACTTAACTCTCTCTAACTATGTAGTCAAATTTTAATAATGCTTCATTCCATTCACACCTCAAGAAATCAAAAAATCTATTTCATCTAAAGATGGACTCAACTTAAAAGATGTTAACACAATATATTCCTCTAACCAAGGAACTAAATCACATATTTACAGCGAAATAGAAACATAATATTTAGACATAACCGTAATATATTTTCTCTAATTACGGTAGTCCATATGAAAATTATATCATAATGGAATCATATTTGACCATTTAAATTTACCTAACATATTTGCAAGTAATGCAACTTAAATCTCTCTAATTATGTACTTGCATTTTAAGAAAATGTTGATTAGATGAATATTTCCATAAAATGCAAACACATTTGCTTATCTAACATATTTGCAAGTAATGTCACTTAAATTTCTCTAATTACGTGCTTACAATTAGAAAAAAAAAATGTTCCCGCTGCATGAATATATCGAGAGAATGAAAATTCATTTCCCCTAATTGTAGCTTTATTTTAAAATGCATTTCATAAATGCTCAAAAAAAAATTCCTTCCGACTATTGAGCTAAATTCAACATCTAACACAGAACACAAACATTTTATACCGATTCGAACAAGTTAATATTTATAAATAATATGACTAAACTCCCTTCAATTATGCAATTCATATTAATAAATGCTCAACTTGAACTTAGCTCTTTGCAATTATGTAGTCAAATTTAAATAATGCTTCATTCCATTCACATCTCAAGAAATCAAAAAAATTGTTTCATCTAAAAAATAAATTCAATTTAATAGATATTAATACAATATATTCCTTCAACCAAGGAACTAAATCACATATTTACAGCAAAATAGAAACATAATATTTAGACATGACCATAATAGATTTCCTCTAATTACGATATTCCATATGAAAATTATGGGAAAATGGAACCATATGTGACCATTTAAATACATATTCCACCAACTCAATTAGCTGACTATTCAAACTACCCTAAAATACATCAAAATCACCATAAAAAAATGCTTGCTACTCTCGAATATATCAACATGTTCAGATAAACAAATGCTAAAAATGTATGTACAAACCAGACATGTTTTAATATTTTCAACTGGCGAATATTCGGATAAAATCTAATTGCACTTCCTCTAATTACATGGATATAAACATATTAAATGCTCATACAATGCATTTCCTCTAATTGTGAACTCAAATTAAAAATTTCAAATTGGTAACTATTTGCAAATACATTTAAAAAAATTGTTCCCGCTACATGAATATTCCGACAAAATGAAAATTCATTTTCCCTAATTGTAACTATTTGAGTCAACATACAAACATATTCAGACATTTCAAGTTGCTTAATATTTGGAAAACATCCAAATGCACTTCCTCAAAATACATAGGTTTTTTTACACATTCCAATTTGCTTAAGAATTTAACACACTCTAAAATATATCAACATGATCATAAAATTAAATGTCAACTATTTTTTTGCCATAATACAAACAATCTCCAATATTCCAAATTGCTTAATATTAAAAAAAACATCCAAATGCACTTCTTCAGATTACATGTATTTCAATTTAATAGATACTCATACCATGCATTATCTAACTACGGAGTTTAAATGAATATTTATGACAAACTAGAAAAAAAATGATAATTTATTATCCCCATGATTTTATGACCGTGGCATGTGACGTTTCCCGCTTTCAATATTTTTTAATACATAAACATTTTTAAAATCGCAGATTTTTCCCCAATTGCAGCAATTTCAAAATTTAAGCAGTCTCTAAAATCCAACCATTTTAAAACGTTTTTTCCCCCGAATTCTGATGATTCCCATGCTACAACAATTTCAGAATGTTGCCATTTTCGCCTACTAATATAAAAAACACGTGCCACTGAACATAATTTTAAAAATTATATGAACTTCCAAATTCTAAAACAAAAAAAAAACAAACTTTCCAATGACCTAACAAATGGCTATATTGTATTTCCAAACAATATTACCTACTGCCAAATCAAAAAGGGGAGACCTTTGAAGTGTTATTCCAGCAAAAGAAATAGGATAAAAGAAATGTGAAATATAAACTAGACCAATATCTTTAAACCTAACTGTTAGGGAAAAAAAATATATCAACATGACCACATAAAATATATACATTTACTATTTATGCCATATGTCCGAAATTTCGAAACTGAAAACTTCAAAATTTCCAATATCTTCTAAACCTGATAATTTGCAACAAAAAAAAGGAAACATACACATATCTTCCCACTTTCATCAACTTTACAATTCAAACAAAATGTAAATGAACATCTCTAAATATATCCACTGAAAAATACAAGTACATATCAAAACAATTAGAAAAATTATGACGAAAAATACTTACGCTAATTTTTCTCCCCAAAATATTCAAATTTTGTCACCATATAGAAATAATACATATTCATTCTTCTCCTAATTTCAATTAAATATTAACACCAACATACAAACATGTTCGAACATTTCTAACTCAGATACATTTTTTTAATTACATTCAAAAATTCATGCCAACAAAGAAACATATTTAAATACTTCCATTTGCTATATATTTGAATATTCTCTAAACTATATAACAAATGCTCATAAAAACCAACACTAACCATCTATGGCAAAACACAAAACATATTTACAGAATTCAAAATAGTCAATATTTATATGCAATATAAATGAACTTTCCCGAATTGTGGACTCGAATTCAAAAAAAAAATGCATTACTACTAACAATGTACTTACATTAAATATTATTTGGAAGATAGAAGTATATTTGCATATTACAACTTCCTACAATATCAACATTTAGAGATGATCCACATGCCTTTTTCCTAATTCCAATTTTAAAAAAAAATTACCAGCATTTAGAGATAGTTCATGTGCACTTCTCCTAATCTCGATTAAATGTTCACGTCGAAATACAAACATGTTTGGACTTTTCAAACTACTAAACATTTGAATATTGTACAAAACATATAAAAAAATTGATCGTCAAAATTGCTACATACTCACACAAAAGTAAAAACATGTTTGAATATTCTAATTTGGCCAAAATTTACGCGAATATTCCAACATTCCATAAAATATAAAAAAAATGCTATAGAAAAACCGTTATCTACATATATAAAAAATGTAAATATATTAATTCATCAAGAATTTTCTATTCAAACATACTCATCAAAAAAAAAAATGAAGACATACCAACATAACAACACACAAAAAATGCTAACATTACGTGCCACATTACCGAAAATCAAATTCGAAGATTCCAAGAAAAATGCCTTACAAAAGACTCACACATTTTGTCTTCATTTCAAACCAATTAAATCTGAACATTTCTCTTTTTTTAAAAAATCCAAACCATCATCAAAATTTCACATCAAGGGCGCGGCGTGCGCCGCGCCAAATACCACTAGTCTTCTATAAATTGCGTGGAGCAACTGGAGTTTCCATGGCCTTCTCCACCGGCGGTGAAGTTCATCAGACCAGGTTCCCTTTGAGTCTGGAATAGCCCACTCGAAGAACTCGATCGAGGGTAACCCTGGCTCCTTGTTGGAGCACAGTTCTATTACTACTATCCGAGCAACCAGAAAAAATAGCTCACACACTTCTCGTCCTTGAGTGAAAAATGTAGATCCTTCCTTCACCTATTCACACTTGTGTCGCAGTTCATTCAACAATTTCACAATTGTATCTAAAATCATTCACCCAAAACATGGCACTAATAGAGTAAGGTAACTGAAAGTTCTGCAACGTACAATAACACTGCTAAACCACACACAAAAAATCTGATCGCACCTTGCCGTGAAATTGGCCTGCGCATCTCGTCCCATGCCAGGTCTGGAGTAGATTCCACGACATGGTTACTGGCGCCACCTGCTGGGCCTCTGGCCGGCATGACCTCGTGAACGTATGCTCCTGCCAGGGAGCTCCCCTTATCATGGATTGTATGCTGGAGCTGGAGAGGTCGCTGGTGGAGTAGTAAATTAGTAATTGGATATATGGATTGTATTGCAGTTCGGTTGGTCTGGAATTTCACCAAACAGTAGGAATGCATCATGAAATTGATATAGAAAAAAAAACTGAGGGCGGAGGGATTAAAGGGGAACATACCAGGCATCGGCGACCGACGCGTTCAGAGCCGGAGCGCATCAAGCCTCGTCGAGCTTCCCTGTTGCGTCCACCGGTGGCCTTGAGGACAGAGTCCCCTACTCCCCGGTCAACAGAATATGCAGAGAACATGGGTGAGAGAGATAAACAAAGAGAAAGGTAGAGGCGAGGGAGATAACTCAAATAGAGCTCTTTTGCAAAAAAAAAACTCAAATAGAGCTCTAGTGCACTCCAGGCGCGGACTGCCGCTTTGTCGCCTCAGTGCCGCTTTGCCGTAGCACCGCCTGACCTAGGCGCTGAACGCCGCCAGGGACGAGGACGTCTTCAACCTCGGGGGCTCATGCTGCAGTGGGCACTGTTTGCGATATGTTTGCAGCCGGTGAGGAGTTTGGTACGATTTGGGTGAGGCCAGCTATGGAGGGCCTCTAGAAACATGGGAGTTTGTTACGATTCTTGGTGAGCATCATAAACCATGAGCGCGTTCGTGGATGCGATATGCTCACAGGTTGTTTCTGGGTTGTTAAAAAGATCCGGTCGACAAACTCCAACTAATCCGCGTTTCTATAGGAGGAGGTTTGCACATGCCCACCGGGATCTGAGCCGAGCGGGTTGACTGCGGTGGCATTAGTTGTGTAATTTGTTAAAAGTGTGACACCATACCACGCTCTCTGCTTTAATAGTAAAGATGAGCACCTCCGAGAGACTGAGCCGGCGGATTGGATCTTGAGATTGACGAAGTCACCACAGGTACCTCACTGTCGACGGGAACGTCGCCTCACACTGAAGAATATTCTGCCTTAAATGAGAAACACCAGCGTCAAACCTGGTGCTTGAACTCTGGTGGGCTGGGGTACAACCACCCTTTTAACCATCTCGCCACAGGCAAGTTCTCATCCAGACTTGTTTCTTTTCTGGTAGCGCACCCTTGGTTCCGCTCGTACGTATACTTGGTTAGCAAGCTTTGCGTATATCTCCTTTTTTTTTAAAGCTTGGAGACGGATCTCGTTGAACGTTACGAGTGCGTACGTCCATCTGCCGTTACGTTTTTTTATCTCTTCTCCGGAGTCCGGAGCATGCATGCGTGAGGTGCACGTACGCAGGTACGGCGACGTGATGAAATCCATTAGCTTGCGATCGATCCGCTCGTGCTCTCTCTAATTTTCCTTGCATGGGTCGATTCTTTTTTAAAAAGAACATCAGCTACGTCGCTATCTGCACGTCAAAATGAATCACCTCCATCGTAGCTAGCTCAAATGTAACAACTCAAAACAACAAGGAGCATCGACCGAGACTTAATTATCCGGCAAGCTCTGTAGCAAATTGTGTCTTGCCACATTTTATATATCTACTAAATTGTCCGGAATTAAAGTTCAGTGTGGAAGTGTAACGGAAATAGCAGAGAATTATTGATGTGCAGTACTTAAGGAAATATAATTAAGAAAGCCGGTACGTCTATACTGAAACACAATATATATGAATATGCTGGAATTATAACCGGGAACAGTATAGAGTGGAGTGGCAGGTTGTCCCTAGGATTGGCTTTATAGATTGTTAAAGCCTGGGCATGACTCACACATGCGTGTTGGGACATAATTGTTTAACAGTAATAGGCTCGGTAATTGGCTGTTAGATATGGTAATCGTTCTAACAAGTCACGAGTCCTATCTGGAAACATATTGAGTTATCTGGAAATTAGAGTCTATATAAAGGTCCCACCCTCTATCCTTAATATGCATTGTGAGCGGCACCACCGATAAGGCACAGGAATAGAGGTAGGCCGAATTAGCTCCCACCCTAATTTCTTACATTGGTATCAGAGCTGGATCGCGCGGTCGACGGAAATCCGATCCGCTACAATTCACGTCGCCGCCGCGTTTTCTGATCCGCTCCGAACTCTGCCCGTCTCGTCACCCCTGCTGATCTGGCGTGACTACCGTCGCCGGGTTCCGCTGGATACTCATCTCGGGCGGACCATGTATTGATTCGTCGCCGATCCGATCCGCTGCGCTGCACATCACGGAACTAGCAACGCGTGTGCGCGTGTTTGTCGTTTGCCTCCTGCGCGCCAGCCCCAAATCATCCGGCGGAGGCGCATGTCTTCGCTCCGAGTTGCAGTGGGCAGCGCAGATGTCGGCTCTCCAGCAGCGGATTTTGGAGGATTCTGGGGACGTCGTGGAGCACGCCGGCCCGATTGGAACAGGATGTGTGTCGACCCTCCTGTCCACTATCGTCTGACTGCACGCCGTCGCTGCAAGACAGTACCCGGCCTGATCGATGTGCCCGTCTCCCTGTGTCATCTGATGCCACCTCTATCGCTGGTGTATACACCCTTCAGATGCTCGATGAAATTCCTAACCAAGACGGCAAAAACAGGTCAGCACAGCCTTTGGTCTTTACAGGGTAGCCTGCTCCCATTTGCATTCAGAGCAATGTGCATTACAGATTATCAAAAATATGTCGCTCCATTGAAGTTAAGTTTTGGTCACTCATATAACATGTACCTGATTGTTTAGCAATGGCAGTTCAGTCGGTAGTGGTTATCCGTTTAGCGTTCACATACCATATGTCCTTACTCAGTGGCGGAGCTTAGTTGATGTCAGGGGGCCACCGCCCCCCAGCTTTTGGAAATCCATGAAGAATTTTTTTTTGAGAGCTGAGTTTAGATAGATTTGTGTGTTTTGGCCCCCCAGGAACTCATATATCACATTTTGCCCCCCCCCCCCCCCCCCCCCCCCAGCAGACTCTGGCAAGCTCCGCCACTGTTACTGTCCATATTGCAAGCATGCGATCTACATCTACAGATTGCATATAGACAAATACTGACAATATATTATGTGTTTTTTCCAAAATAAAATAGTTTACCTGCACCATTTCATTCCTTCTAGGTAATACATGAATTGCAAGGCCAACTGATTGCAAAAGGGACATGATGTATTAATGCTGCCGATGCAAATCGACTGGACAACCGAGTCTTCCCTTTACCCATGACATGCTCCAGTAATTGATTGTATGCCGTTGCCCTGCATGTGTAAGCAATGCCATGAGTACTTGCTAAAAATCAAAATAATTTGCCCATAAATACATATTCTCTACACTACGGGAAAATCTATCATTGCCGTGTAGTCGGCTCTTTGCCGTGTGTGTCATGTTTTGCGGAACACGGCAAAGATAGACTTTGCCGTGTACGACCGGAAATACACACGGCAAAGTTTCGGTGCACGGTATCGTCCACGCAAACACACGGCAAAGAAAAAGGCACGGCACAGTTTAAGGAAAACACACGGCAAATAAGTATACACGACAAACGTACAGGAAAACACACGGCAAATAGCCACGCACGGCAACACATGTACGTTCTCTCCACACATACCGGGGACCGTTATAACAGATACTTCGCCGTGTGTCTGAAAAAAACCTTTGCCATGTGCATTCGAAAAACACACGACAAAGAATCATATGCCATTATTCTACATTTTTTGTGAAGCAAGTGCAAAAAATATGCTGTAAAACGGCATCAATCCAATTTTCACACAAAGTAGACCATATTTGATGAATAATACAGAAATATTAGGAATTTTCTCGGTTTCTACCTAATTTCGCCTATTTAAACGACTTTATGCTGATTTTCCGAAAGTAATTCAAATTTGAACTACAAGTGTGTGATAGTTTGTTCTGAAAATTTTACAAAAATTATTTTATGGTACACAAGTAGTGGTTATATCATAGAACCGTCGATAATTTTGAAAAATACGACCCCTTTCATTGAATAGACACGGCGACCATTTTGACCGTTTTTTCAAAAAAATAAAAGAAAGTGAACAAATACTCAGAAAAAGAAATCCTTTGGCATGGAATCGTTTGATGTGTATTAGTTGGTAGGAAAAATGATAAACTTGAGTTTTGACGAAATTTCCAAAAAATTCTTTCACACAAAGGTCTATCGTCTACGAATATGTATAAGTTTCGAGACAAATGACCAAGATATGATCATTCCCGTGGCATAGTTTGTGATAATGTGCCCATATTTGACACATAGGTGTGTCTTGGTATGGCAAACAATGCTGCAGAATTGAGTTTTTTCAAATTAGTTTTATAAATATCATTTTTTTATTTTTGAAGTGTCAAAAATGACATTTTTTGTGAATCAAATACGCAAAATATGGTGCAAAATGGCGCCCATCCAATTCCCACACAAATTAGACCATATTTGATGGATAATCCGGAAATATTAGAAATTTTCTCGGTTTCTACCTAATTTCTCCTATTTAAACGACTTTATGTCGATTTTCCGAAAGTAATTTAAATTTGAACTACAAGTGTGCGATAGTTTGCTCTAACTTTTTAAAAAAAATCATTTATGCCATACAAGTAGTGGTTACATCACAGAATTACCGATAGTTTTGACAAAATTGACTCATATGGAAAAGGAAAGAAAAAGAAAACAAAAAAAAACTTTGCCGTGTGCTGACACACGGCAAAGAAACGAAGTGTGCTGATTGGCTGGAATATGTTCACGCGGGATCATGACTCTGAGCCGTTGGATGCGACCAACGGACGTCAACATCTCTAGAGAAGCACACAATCCATGTACTACTTTCCGATTGGTGGAAGTACTAGTCAGACAAAAAAAACCAAGTACCAGTGCGACAAGTACTAGTGCGACAAGTCAAAAAAAAAACGCCAGCATCTCACCACCGTCCTCTCCTACGATTAGCCAGGGGCGCGCCGCCGTCGTCCCCGACCGTCTCGACCGCGTCGCCGGCTTCGTCCCCGTCCAGCGCGCCCCCGCTCGCTACGAGGCAGCCATCACCGTCCTTTGTCGCCGTCGGGATTGGGGCATACACCGTGACTGCAGCAGTTCCCCCCTCTTCTCCAGCAGGCGCAGATTTTCCTTGCCCAGACAGGCTTCCAGCGATGGAACCTGAAAGTAGGTCCTCTTCATGGCAGGTTGTATGGCAGCATCTTCTTCTTCTAAAGCAGGTCGTGTGCGCGGAGCCCCCAGGGAGAGATCCTGGGTTATCAGCGCCTTCTTGTGCGCACTCTCGGCCACGTCCTCCCCTCTGATCCTCCTTTTCCAGCCCGATGTTCTTTTCTTCAGGGGTAGCTCTTCACCGGTCACAGTGTCCATGCTCTCGCTGTTCCGTGCCTTCTCCTTCTGCATCTCTGTGGTGGCCATGTTGGCAATGATGGCAACCTCCACACAACCAACCATGGCTGCGTCGGCCGTGGGGTTCGCCGTTCGCGTCGCCCACTGCGTCCGCCTCCAGCTCCTTCCCTTGCAGCTGTTTGGACGCGGTCGAGGAGGTAGGTGATGTGGGCGTCGTAGGAACTCCCTTGGCTGCGTCGTTCCCTTCAGCTTGGTGGTCGTCCACCACGAGCTTGCTGACCCCGTTCGCCACGTGTGCAATCATAGCTTGCTTCCTTGGGGTCGTGTTCTTGGTCGTGGCCGGGGCTTGTTCACGGTGGAAGCGCCATGGGAGGGCAGGAGATTGTTGTTGTCGATCCTGCCCTGTAATGGCTGGTAGGAACTAGCAGCGCAGGTCGTCGGGGTGGATCGGAGCCACGCCTAGCTCCGATCCATATCTTGTTGTCTTCATCTCATCCAGGAGGCCGCATTCCGCCTCCTTGTGGCCGATGAAGCCACAGAAGAAGCAGAAGCTCGGCAGCCGCTCGTAGAAGATCGAGACCACCACTTCCTCGCCGGTGATCTCATCCTCTAGAGTTATCCATCTCTAGAGCGCTCACTCCACCGGCGTGCTGGGTTGCGGTGTTCCCAGCAGCACTCGCGAGGATCATTGTGTTGCTCTTGTTGGTCGTTGCAGGAGCTACTTTTGGAACAGCAGTAGCCTTGCCCGTCTCCTTGTTCCTCGTGTCCATTGGACCAGAGTTCAAACAGGTGGTGTGCACTGTTAGTATGGGTGGGGGAAAGTAGAGTTGTGGAAAAATCCAAATCCTCACCTTCTGATATATAGCATACCCTCCCGGATCATCAATTATGCGAGGAAATCACCCATAAACGTCGGTAATTGGCTTTCCCCAATCACCGCCGTGAACCGTATGCGTCAATTTCGCTCCTGCCGTGATGGCTCTTGATGGTAGCGCCATGAAGAGGTAACACGAGGTCGACGGGAAGCCGTAAATTTCTCCATGAGAGGAAACAGCGCTGTGATTTCACAGCGATTCTTATTCCCGTCCCCGATCGCGTCATCGCCTTGATGAACAATGACTGTGGGGGCGAGATTTTCGGTACAGGTTCCCGCGGTTCGCGCCTCGCGTGTCACGACGGGGGCTGTGGGGCTGGTGAGTGGCTGGTGGTAGTGATGTTGAGGACGGTTTGGTGTTGGCCGGAGAGGAAAGAGCGGATTTTCCCTCTGAGGGTATGTACAATGGTAGAGAAGGCTCTCTTAACCGTCCACGTCATTTAGAGAAGGCAAAATCATTACTTGTACAATGCGTTATCTCTTATTGCCATCCCTAACAATTAATGTGAATTAATTATATTTTAGTAGGAAATCGTAATTCCAAGAGAAGACAAGTGGTACAATGGTGAAATTAGTCTTCTCTTATTTCGTAAGAGATCATCTCTTAGCTAAGGGAAGGCAACCTTCTCTTTCTTAATTCTCTCTCCACCACATAGATAATTATCCTACGTGTCAACGCTAAGAGAAGTCTGACATCACCCCATTGTACATGCCCTGAGAAGATCGAGTGATTTTTGGGGATTCTTGGAGTTCAGGATGAGCTCCTTTAATTAGTCTCTCTCGGGCGGCGGTGGGGAAGAAATTTGATGGAACGATAGTGTTAGGATCTGTTGGCGTTGGGGGATCACGGATGATATTGTAAACTAACTCAATCGAATCCAAACTTGGCCTGGAAATTTCCTTCTCTCTCAAGATCGCCCGTTCACCTCCAGAGGTTCCGGAGAGACGAAGCGGCGCCATTCTAGCTAGCCTGGTTTTTGTGAACATAAATTAAGCGGCGCCATTTCTACCCCGTTCTTGTATGCTTGTTCTGAACGAAATAGTATACTAAATTTTGAGGGGGGGAATGTTTGCATTTATCGGAGAAGATAGGTAATAACAACTAGATAGTGACAGAAAATTTGGGAACTACTGTGTTTTTACCTTTCCACATCTATCTCGCTAGGGATAAATGGATGCGATGACATTTTGTCTGGCTAGTGACAGAAAAAGTGGCGCTTGTTAGTTCAAGGAAACGCATGAGATCATTCAACATCACGTGACATTACCTAAAACAATACTCCGTGTTTACACTTCATTATGAGCACGCGAACAACCCACTTGCTTAGGGAGTATTAGAGAGTTGCGTTGCATCAACTATATGTTAGGACGTGATGCCCATACAACATGCCAAACAAACATAAACAAAAATAGTTGCATCATTATTTACTTTTTCTTTATGTGCTATATTCATGCCACCATGCTTATGAGAGAGAGGTCAAGTGAACCCATTAACCCTTGTCCATCTTTTATTATATAAGAAACACCATTTACTTTGTTGCACTGCACCTTTTATTTTTAGTTGTTAATTACTCCGAAAATCACAGAAATACATTTCTTACTTTTACTGCACTTTTGTTTTCAATCTCGTTCTAATAACAGTGTTGGCTGACAACCCCGCGGTTGAGTTGGGGACACAAACAATCTCTTCCTATTTTGTAGGAGATACTTAAGGGGAGGAAGGAGAAGTTTCTCACTCCCTAATGATCGATATTAAACGCTGAGTCACTCTTGTGGGAAAAAAATTCGCTTGCTGCATCACTCTGCACTTGGAATGCTGACGAGTGGTACACAACTAAGATTGTTGCCATCACGCTGCGCCCCCATTGACGATGTCTGAGGCCTCGTCTAAGTCTACATATCCTCGACATACATCTCACTGCCGAGGTCGACAGCGTCCGAGGCGATGGGCTCCAAGCAGACGACATCCCAGGCGAACACTTCGAGGAGGCGACCTCCGAGAAGACAGCATCGCAGGCGACTTTGTTCAAGGCAAGCATGGCCACAGAGGTGTGTGCATGAGGACACGTGTCGGACGGCGGAGGGCGGCGAGCTGGACCACGAGTTCTTGATGGGGCTCTACAAGGGCTTCTTGAGGGGAGGGGGAATGCTAGCCGTTGTAGGAACAGAGAAAGAAAAGAATACCCCACGTCGGAATGCTCATGACGCGGTTGTAGCAGAAGAGAAAAAAGGTACAACTTCGTACATGCCGTGTGTTCCATTCATGTACCTGCCCGTGTACGTATAAGGACGTCTTGTCAGAACGAGCCTTAACAAAACATGTTAAACTACCATGACAGGCATCTCTGACCGAATCTTGATGCGATGTGCCGGCGGTCGGATGCTGGCGGGTAACGCACCCCGTAGGCACTAAGTCCACTGTCATAAAATTCCACTGAATTAACTGAGCTCATTGATGAATTAAAAAAACTGAGCTTATTGGCGGATTAATTCGTGCATTTGCGTCCCATGGGTGTTTGGGACCCATGTCATGTGGTTATTTGTTGATAGCGAATAATGGGGTGAATCAAATTCTCACTGCATGGAATTGGATTGGAATTCGTGATTCCAATTCTTTTTTTTTTTTTTTGCGGGATACCACAGGATTACAACAAAGTTACAGAGAGGACCTCCTCGAAGATGAAAATAACACAAAAGTCCCTCTGCAGAGAGAAGGTACCGACACGAGCAGCACATGCCGGCGGCGCGCCGCCGTCGCACCTTCACAGCCTTGAACACGAAGATGCCCCCAGGCGGACGGGAAGTCGCCGATCCTCGAACTCCGAAGAGCCTCCATCCTGCGCTGCCGATCTCCACTCTCCCTTGCTGCAACCACCGCGGCATCAGTCTTCAGATCTGAATCCGCCGCACCGGAATCCAGAGCGGGGGAAATCGCGCCCGGCGGCCACCGGGGTCTCGAGCGCGATGACGGAGGTGCTCCACCATGGAACCACCACGAGCTCCATCGCCGGAGAGGATGAACACCACCTGCAAAACCAAAAGCCGGCCCGCCTCCTCCTCCACGACGACGCCGGCGAGGCTACCTACAGCTCCTACACTACTAAAAGCAGGGAAACGAGGTTCCCCCACCCTCCCGCCGCCGAAGCGGCCGGCGGAGGGAGGGGGAACCGGCGCAACGCCGGCGGCGAGGTGGATCTGCGGGTGGGTGAAAAAAGTCTCCTTCTACTGTAGCGGGCAGAAGAGAGCGAGTCCAAGTTGGCTCTACTTGTCTTTCTCGACGGAACAAGAACCGTGATTCCAATTCTTGTGGCAGTCAAAACCTCATATTATGTAACCCATGTTCCAATTCTGGAGTTCTAGGTCCAATTCATTGAGGGCAAACGAGGTGTTATATTTCAATGCTCTGCTGCAGAAAGAATGCAGTCCCTTCATTCTAATTTAATTGAAATTCAACTTTCATCATTTCTTTAATAAATAAAATACAATAATATCGAGCTGATACCAATTCTACATTTTTCTATGTCAACTTTAAACTTTTTTGACTTAGGACAAAGGTACAACTTTGATTGCTTTATAATGCAAGGAGTACTACAAGATAAGCAATATGCATTGTTCTACGTACGCGCGGCCACGTACGGCTACTCGCGCATGTCTCGCCGAGGAGTCATTGTCTAGTCATTGTCTCGCCGAGGAGTCATTGTCCATGCCTAGAATAATCAACCTACTCCAGTAGAATTTGTTAGCCTTCCGACAGGAATAATCAACCCGCCAGGACTCGTGATCGCGACGAGTTTACTTGGGTAGCTACTTTGTTGGATGCTTTAGTTTACTGCTGACCGTGAGCTCAGCTCGGAATGTTCTTACATCAACCTAGTACGATTAGCTAGTCTTCCGACCGGAATAAGCAACCTAGCTAGCACTCGTGATCGCGACGCGTTTACGTGGGTACCTATTTTGTTGAATGCTTGTACTCCCTCCGATCCGTATTAATGGTCTCAACATTGTCTAGATACGGATGCATCTAGTCTAAACACTTAACTAGATACATCCGTATCTAGATAAAGTTGAGTCCATTAATATGGATCGGAGGTTGTACTAGTTTACTGCTGACCGTGAGCTCGGAATCTTCTTAAAATTAACAAGCTTGGAATGTTCTTACAACAAGCTAGTGGCTGGGATCGCTCCTAGGTCTGCTATCACCCTCGGACTGAGTCCACGTATGGACTGCGTGTATGTGTATATAACAGAAGTGGCCATTAGTGTTCTCTCTACAGAATTCCAATTAATATTCTCCTCGACTGTTGGCATCTCACGAGCAAGTAGCACCGAAATGAAGGTATGGAAATTCTTCAGTTTCTGCATGCATGCACATGCCCCCTTTCGCATCTAATTAGGAGATTTCCCCCCGCCATTGTCGTTGTTGCAGCAAAAGATTGTCATCCAGGTGAGCATGTCCTGCGATAAGAGCCGGCGCAAAGCCATGACCACGGCGGTGAAAACGGCCGGTATGCATGCACGCGAAAACGGCCGATAAGAGCCGCCGGAGCAAATTCTTCGGCACGTTTTCCTTTGATCTGTGCGTCACAGTGATCATACTAACATGCATGCATGGATGCCGGCGGACGCACAGGTGTGATCTCGGTGGGAATAACCGGCGACGGGAGGGACATGCTGGAGGTGGTGGGCAACGGCGACGTCGACCCGGTGTGCCTCGTCGTCTGCCTGCGCAAGAAGCATGTCCACGTTAACATCCTGAAGGTGGAGGAAGTCAAGGACAAGAAGAAGAAGGAGGAGGTCGAAGGGAAGCCGCTGCACTGGTACCCTGGTTACTACTATCACCACCAGTACCCTTCGCACATGGTCGTCTGTGACGAACCCACCTACTGCGCAATCCTGTGATTACCTAGCTATTTGCCAAAGACCGATTTTGCCATATATTTTTGTCACCAACTATACGAGTAGAAGGAAATAAAGAGAGCTGGAGTTTATTCGTCTGTATGTATGTACAAGAATGAGGCTATATTTGTTCAGAAATATTCTTTGTGGACCTATATAAGCCAGCCTACGTACCCAAATTGATTGTCTTCACCAAAATATTTTGTAGTGCACATGCTTGTGTATGGAGCCAAAGTGGAAGCCTCCATTGCTATCTAATTTGGTGACATCCAGATGCTCTGAGAGACACTAGGTACTAGCAGAGTTTGAGAAGGCAAGCACGCAGATGAAAACAGACATTTAGACCTCATTGCTGAGGAGGTGAATGGAAACTCTGAAGGGAGGTTTCATAAGTAGAAGCTTTGCATGCACTAACGTGTGATTGTGTATAGCTAGAAACAGATTTATAACATCCTTCTTATTTAGGAGCAAATTTGTGCTCATGTTTCTACTATGTATGTAACCTGAGTAAATATACCAATTTCGATGAGTGTTGGATTTGTTGGTGAATGGCAACAGAACCATTGGTACTCATTTCTACAGTCGTTCATCATGATGGTATTGTGTGCTGACCCCATCTAATTCCAAAGTTTATGCTTGGATGTCACACGGAAATGGAATTTATTCATTAAGTGAATTTTTCTATTCAGAATTTAAACCTTGTGTTCGTAAAAGAAGAATTTGCTCGAAATCAGATGAAATTTGACAACCACTGTCTACATGCGGAGGAGCTACTTTGAGTTTACCGTGGATCATACCGTATAAGTATGTCCCGCACACGCTTTTGTAAACTTCAATATTTAAATTTTCAATTTTGCGTTCACTCTACAAAATGTTCACGATTTCTTTTTTGAAAGTTGATGGACAGTATCCACGTGTCGAGGAGCGACTCTGAAATTATTGGGGAATCAATTCGTGCAAGTGGGTCCTACTTACTTGTATATGTTGGTTTTGTAAAAACTTCAGTGTTTTAGTTTTAAACCCCTCGTTCACACTATAAAGTTTCCACTGAATTAATGAGCTAATTGATGGATTAAAAACTAAGCTTATTGGTGGATTAATTCGTGCATTTGCGTCCCATGAGTGTTTGGGATCTTGATTTCCATGTGGTTATTTTTTGATAGCGAATAATTAGTTTAGTCATATTCTCACTATCTGGAATTGGATTGGAATTCGTGATCCCATTTCTTGAGGCGGGCCAAGGGACAGTCTCAGCTAGATAGTTTCTATACTGCGTAGGCCTCCCAAAAGGCAACAGAGGCGTGCGAAGGTGTCCTCGGGGTAGTTGGACATTGGTCCTCGAGTGCAAAGGAAGAAGAGCGGTACAGAAATCGACCGAGTCATTTGTTTTTTTTTTTTGGGGTAGGGAGGTTATCAGAGGCAAGTCGCCATCCGAAGATCCGAACCTTTCTTGGCACGTCCGCAGTCCAAATGTTTCGCCAAATTTTCCGTTCACCATTGGGATTAATACTGGAAGCTGGGGGAGCTTTATTAGCAATGAAGTTTGCTAATTTGTAAGCACTTTTGACACTGAAACAGCCATTATTTTCGTAGTGCCCAGCCACGGTGTCTTCAATGTTGTGGGTAACAATTTTTATTTTGAAAATCTCTTCAACAACATTCTGATGAAAGAGGGAGTGTATGAGCTGCTCATTCCAGCCTGCCAAACAGGTCTCTGACTTTTTTTAGTCTCGACCTTTTCTTTTTTCGAGTGATCTTTAGAGCTCCATCTCTTCTAATCCAATTGTCTCTCCATATGTTGACTTTTTCCCCGGTTACCGCGGTAACCGGAAAATCCCGACGGTTACCGGTCGAATTTGAAAACCAAATTTTAAAAATTCAAAAAAAATTGGTTTCGATTTGACCATTTGCCAGGGTTTTTGTTAAAATTTAAAAAATTCGGGATTTTTTGCTCGGGATGACCATTTCCCGGGGTGGTCGAGATATCCGGTTACCGGGCGGTAACCGGATTTCCCGACCGGTAACCAAAACCTTGAATAGGACACACCAAGATAATGGTTACCGCATTCTTTCAGTGAATGTTTTCTAGAATAAACTTCCATGCTACATTAATACTGGCAGATTTTGTGTGCCATCATTTTTTTTAGAACACAGTACAACACAGACGCTCACAAATACGCACATACACTCACCCCTATGAACGCACACACGCACACCCTACCCCTATGAGCACCTCTGAAGCACTGAGCCGGCAGATCTTGAGGTTGACGAAGTCACCACAGGCGCCTCGCTGTTGACGGGCACGTCACCTAGCCTAGTCTATTCAAGCCCAAGACATGGAGGAACGCCATCCGCAGAGTTTAGCGAGCTGTCAACATGTAACTCCGTCACTTCACCATGGGGAAGCTACAAAGCAGCAGCATCAGGAAATTTGATTCGATTATATGCATGGATGAGCCATCGATAAGTATATTCCGAGCTGGCGTCGACTGTGTATCGTCCTGCTTTCATTTACGTACATTCATGTCTAATTGTCTATGACACGTAATTTTAGGTACGACACTGCATTTCTTCTTCCAAATAACACGTCGCAAGTTGTGCCATGGCTGTGATCTCCGTCTGTGATTCAGAACACGTTTTGTGATCTTCACAGCATGTTTAAGTCGGAGCAAGTATGTACAGAACCTGCTGGAACTCACACCCATCTTTCTGTACTGTGTATTTGTTCTCTATTTATATGAAGTTGCAGCTTCAACTTGGTGCTCCAGCTAAGCAGCCTTGCAACTGCTTTCACCCATGTATGGTGTGTTCAACTAGTGCGATGTTATTGTTTTATTTAGGGAAGATATATGAGAGAACACCACTCTCAGGAATCACAATATGTTGTGGTTCAGGTCCTGCGGCTAGTGTAGTTAAAACTGGAGCACACAATGCTGAGACTGAATACAAGTTAACAGGCGCCTGTATGAGTCAACGGCGTAGGCGCTGCCAGAAGGGCGAGCCACATTGCGCAGCCGATGGTCAACGCCTGCTGTCTCGGTGGTCGCAACGATGGGATAGATGCCGAGAGCAACTCTTGTGGCAAGGTGGCTCCTATGACAAGAGATGTCAAGTACATTCAGCAAGAAAGATGTCAAGTACATTCCCGGAGATGGAGGGCTCCTATGACAACTCTTCGCAGACACGTGCGTGGTACTTGTACAGACGACGCATCGCTCTTCTTCTGTTCATTGTGGTTGGAACTGGGCGGGTGGTGAACACGGTATGCAAGGTGTTATAGCTATCAAACTGGGCTTAAACTGGGACATCATGTCATGGAATGCTTTCCCCCGAATTAGTTTGATTCCCCTTTTCAGTGTACATTACTACTGCGTTGGTACAATATTTCGTCAAGATCATTCCCCTTTGTTTAGAAGCGACATCCAATCGTGAACAGTGGATATCCAGCGCAACACTAATTTCATTTTATTCCTTGCAAGTTTGAATGAATATATACGCATGTATCTAATGTTCAGATGTAGTTGAAACTGCAGCATAATCGTAGTCAACGTTTGCAGTGTTGCCATTGCTGGAACGACGTTCTCTCATACTAACCCAACTAATCTTCCACGTCTGGAGTAAACTTACTCTGCATAAGAGACAGAAAAACACCATTATTAGACACAGAGATAGGGAGATACAAGGTTATTTTCGACATTATTACATACTGCTATCACGATAAAGGCAAACAATCAGTTGAATGCGTATCCGAGGCAGACTCAATGTGGTGACGATAACTGCTGTCAGAACTACACATGATGAATGAGTAGATGCTCGCCACATTAAGTTGATACGAACTAACAGTGCACTGTTGAATTGATGAAAAAAACACCAATCGACTATTGCCAAACACACAGTTTTATGGTGCAGATTTGCTACATGTAGCTTTAAACATTATTCCAAGATAGTATTCATGGTTAAAACATGTTTTATTAGAACACATAGATGACAATGAGGTGTGGTTATACAAAAACAAAATATTATAAATAATTTCCATCTGCTGCAAAGATCATTTTATCAATTCTGTATGGTCAAGCACTGGGTGCACTTGTACTGGAATATACTTGTATTGGAATGGATGAACTGTGACGTTATGACATAATTATTCCTCGAGGCAAAAGAACAATACCAATGTAAGATTAGCTTGTCTAAAGTTCTTCTTAACACGTAAGAACAGTTCAAGACACTGAAAAAACTATATGTACAAAATATAATGCGATCTATGGACTAAACAGTTTTTGCGTACCCTTCTGGTTCAATTGTCCTTTTTGCTAGCATGAGAGTCAAGAAAACAGGTACCATCGCAGCACAAAGATGCTTCAGAGTATGGCCACTAACAATCTCATGTGTCCACCTATAGATAGGTTTGTCCGCAGCCTCTTCCACTTTGGCAAGTAGATAAAATGCTGTAATTATTTTGAGAAGTCAGGACCCAGCTAATAATATGCCAGATTGCATATCTTACATCGTTTAAATTATGATTAGAAGAAAACTTCTGCACTTTTATAGCAACTTCATCAAAGTCGAACAACTGAAAAACAACAATGCATATATTCGTTTATATTAACTGGGTTGTTAATTGTTCTACGAATTTCTAAATAAGAAAGGAACCATCTTGGCAAATACTAGAAAATAAGAAAGGAAACAACAAAATTTCTACTGAATTTTTTATGACTTTCCAGGTAACTATGGTTTATAACCAAGTACATAAATTCAGTTTACAGAAAAAAAGTATAATGAGTTCTTGTACTGAGAAAGAATAGACAATCACATAAACCATATTGAGGAAGGATAGCACTAACCTGCTGCCCACAACCAATAGCTTGAATGTGTATACATTGGTGGAATAACTATAGCCATCACAGGTATTACAATGCATGGTACAAACTGAACTACTGCATATGGGCGAAGATCATCAAAGAAGCTACATAGAGTTAAGACAATAAAAATGTCAGGCGTGAAAGAAAGGAAATATTTCTGAGAGAAGGACAGATAAACAATCGAAAGAGCTTGCCTCCAGTACAGGATGCTCAGTGCACCGGCGATAACAAGGGGTGCAAGGGACTTTGTTCCGGCCCTTTCATCGACCCTTTCAATAATGAAAATGGCCACAATAGATGTGAAAGCAATCGTCATCTGCACAAACAAGCAAACATATCAGCCCTCAGAATATTAGAAAGTCAAGAAATAACTCCGAAGGACTAAGGACTATACGGTACACTTCATGGGACCAAACACTGTGCGACTCCTAGGGACTATACATACATCGCGCTGAACGTTAGATCTACGGCATACAAGATCTATGACAGACTTACCGGCAATCTGTCCCACACCAGGGTGGCATTGTTCGGGTTGAGATGGTAGTAGGTTGAACCAACACCGACAGCTGTGACACCAGCGAAGAAGAGCGTCCAACTCCAGAGCTCCCCTTGTGAGCTGCCAACAGGACCAACATTCAGGTTGCTTTCAAAATCATAATTTGAGTCAGAAAAGGAACCAAAATAGGTATGAGTGTCGAGTCAGCACCATAGCCTGAAGTAGTTCTTGTAGTGGCACAGGATGAGCCCGGCAAGACCGACAAAGAGGAAAGGGATGTTCGAGAGCACATTCAGCGTGTTAGGGATCCCTGCGAAACAAAACAAAATATTATCGATTATTTCCAAGAGTATTTGCCCACAAAGACTTTGCTCTGGTCTGTACTCTGTAGCATTATCCATTGTGATCATGCATCAAGTATGCAGATGGCACCGGTACTCGATCTAGCAGACAATTAGCTGATATAACATATAATGCTGGCAATGAGAAGCATTTCCTCTGTACTAATCAAGAACGCATGAATAGAGCATAGTTGAGCCGAATCTGCACTCCAGTTGGTCCAAAAATTTCCTCCATTCTAACCATCATCTAGTTCGCTGGACTCGTAGACCAACCAAATAAGCAATCTAAGATACTAAAACAGCAGAACCGGTGGCCTGGACGAGAACCGCGCCCAAATCAGCAACTCCAAGTGGGTCGCACTAAGCCCGGAGCGACAGAGAACGGTCCGGCGATTCGGTCGAAGCGACGATTTTGGATTCAGGTGGGTGAGGGGCATGGGACGGGAGAGGGAGCGTAGTAGCGTACCGAGGAATAGGGATCGCTGGTCGGCGAAGTCGTGGTAGTCCTCGTCCTGCGGGATGGCGGGGGTGACGAGCATAAGCACCACGAAGATGGCCGCCGCCGCCGCCCACGCCACCCACTTCTTCTTCTTCCCGTCCATCGCCGCCCGCCACCGCTAAGCTTCTCTTCTCTTCCCCCTTCGAAAGAAATTTCTTCCTCTCGTGCTCGGATGCAGCCAGAGAGATGCTTTTGCCTTGGGTCAGTTCGTCCGCAGCACGGCTTGACTTTTTTCTATCGGAGACGAAACCACCTTGCTTCTTAGTTGGGCCACCTGTCGCGACCCGGACGGCTGGCGGGCCTCCGTGTAATAGTAGAACTGCTACATTATGACGTGTCAGGTCCATGTACTGCATGAGGTCCACGCGTGATGCCCTGCTGGCACATCTCAGCATGTGTCTATCCTCTTTTTAATATACCAGTAGACGTGCACGTGCATGTGACATAAGTTATGTCGCCTTGGTCTTCTAATTTTTTTGACTCCGATGATCACGGACGAACAATGCAAACACCGCAGAAACATATTTCAGGCATAAGAAATCCATGGGCATAGATTTACTCCCAAGCTATATATATGATTTAGAAAATTCGTATAACAATTAAACTAAACATGGAAGGGAGAGCAATCATCCCTTTTCATCGCAATAGGTAGCGTGTCTCAATATTGCTTTTGAAACAGCTAGCGTGTCTGCAGAGAAAAAATATATATAATGGAAAGCCCGATATCAATATGTATATTGCCTTATATAGAATCATCAAATCACATGATCACCGGTGGCCAATGATATAATGGCGGAGAAAAACAAATCAGATAATCATTGCTTACCAAAGATGGGAGAAAATGAAAAGTCGTATGCTAACCATGACGAAAACAACTTGTTTAATCGAGAAAGGGGGCAGAAGGCTACGGGATACAATATTTTTGACAAATTTAGTAACCTGGATCAAGATACAAATGTCTTTTTAAGATGCAACTCATCAATTTCCTAAGCAGTACATTGTCGCCTACATGAAGTAAGTACAGTTCTATTAGACACAATTATTAATAATCAACTCATACAGGGCACCAATCCTCACCTAAGCTTCATTTTTTCCTAACATTGAATTTATTCTTATCAGTTTCATATATCTAATCTTACCACGATAATAATTCAACAACTATTTGCCCTCATAAAATCTTCCTAATCTTTGGTTACAGCCAACTACACCAACATACTTAAACACATCATTCAACCATGAAATACTGCACTAAAACTAACCTACCAAATACAGCTTTCAGCCTCGAACAACCGAGAATACATTCAGGGAGAGAAACATAACATATATTTAGGGAGAGAAACAGAACATTGCAGTATACATCAGGGATTCAAGGAACAAGAAAACGGGTCGAATGCAACGTCCAAGGAACAAGAAAATGGATCTAAATGTTTAAAGAAAATGAGAAAGAAAGGATGTTCCGATCTGCAGCATGAATAAACAATTAGCCACTATACTATCTATAGAGATGACATGATTTCAGAGTAAAAAAATTCAGAGCACACTGTACCACTTTGCTGCATGTAGACATGAAAGATTCATCTCAAAACGAAGAGCAGATGCATTCCCCTAACCACAAAATAAAAAGCGCCCCTGAAAGTGCCAGATAATGCACCGTGGTCTAATTTTTTTTTGAACCGTACCGTGGTCTAAATTTAAACCTGCTCAGAACAAAAACCAGATACAGACGGGAGAGGACGCGATCAGGGGAGTGAGCACACAAGGAAGGACGGCAAGGAGGTGACCGAGGCAGCATGATCTTCACGTCCCATACACAGCTCTTGTCGCGGTCCTCGACTCGTCGTGGAGGCGCCCGTCTGTGCGGGCGGATGCCTGCATCGCTGCTGTTCTGGGGATTACGGAGGAGGGCGCTGACGGGGCCACCGGCGCTGATCTCCAGGGACCACTGGTCCTCGCTGAAAGGACAAGGATGTCGCCTAGAGGGGGTGAATAGGCGATTAAAACTTTTCCGGTTAAGGCTTGATAATTGCGGAATAAAACTATGTGTTTAAATTAACAAGCCAACAACCTAAATAAACTAGGCTCACCTATGTGCACCAACAACTTATGCTAAGCAAGACAAGCAACAAGGTGATAGCAATATAGAATACTTCAAGCACGAAGGCTATCACAATGTAAAGTGCATAAGTAAAAAGCTCGGGTATAGAAATAACCGAGGCACGCGGAGACGAGGATGTATTCCCGAGTTCCTCCTTGTTAAGGGAGTACGTCTCGTTGGAGAGGTGTGAACCAACACAATGGTTCAACAACCACAAAGGTTTCACCTTCTTCTCCGATGAACCGCACCACAAAGGTTTGGTTCACCTTCCACTATCGGAATCCTTCGAGGCGGAAATCCGGAGCCTTTCAACAACGATCCGGGGCACAACCCACAACGGGATTGGGGGCTCCCGAACAGCTACAAGTGACCACACAAGGGTCTCAACAACCACACGGACGTCTAGGGTCCAAAGACCCAAGAGTAACAAGTTCACAAGCTTTCAACTTCCACGAATCTTCGTGGAGAGCACACCGATGCACCAAATGCAAAAGGCTAGAGCACAAGTGTTCAAATCCTTCACTCTCAAATCCCACCACAAGCAACTAATGCTTATGGGGGGAGAAGAGAGGAAGAACAAAGTAGGAGAAACACCAAGAACTCCAAGATCAAGATCTACTAGGTTCCCCTCACTTAGAGGAGAGATGGATTGGTGGAAATGTAGATCTAGATCTCCTCTCTCAAATCCCTCAAAGATATGCAAGAATCATGGGAGGAATTGGGAGAGGGGTAAGCTTTCCAATGTCAACAGTGGAGGAGAGAGAGGGGGGAAAACGTGCTTGGAAGAGCTGAGTGGCTGAAGGTGGGTGGAGGGGTATTTATACCCCTCCCAGAAAAAGAATCGTTGCAGTCCACTTAGACCGGAGACTCCGGTCTGGGAGGCCGGAGACTCCGGCCCGGGCTGAGACTCCGGACCAAAAGGGCGGAGACTCCGGACGCAGAAAGTCAGGAAAAAGCCGATGCAGAAAAACTCATACCGGAGACTCCGGCCGGGCGGAGACTCCGGGGATACTCCGGACCAACTCCGGACGCTATACCGCAAGTGCCGTCCGCGGGGCACTTTGCTCCAAAACCAGGGAGGCCGGAGACTCCGGCCCTGAGCACCCCTGAGGCCGGAGACTCCGGACAGGAAAAGCAACAGAGAATAGCAAATCCTGAAATGCAATAACTTTTGCAAGGAAGCTCCAAACGAGATGAAACCAATGAGGTTGGAAAGGTAGCGACAAGAGCTTTTGAAATATTAAGGGTCACAAATATAGAGGAGATATCACACATGGGAGGTGTGGACCTTATCTCGAGGAGGACCGGTAATATTTCCAACACCGAGAACGCAACAAGTTTTCCATCCGGACTCCGTTTTCAATGATCTTGGGCTTGCTCTGAATATAATTACAAGCACAACAAGATCATGCATATACACATCATAGTCCATCATGTGAGGAGGATAACACAAGAGGAGAGTTTGACCTCTCTACAAGAGACGAACCGGTAAAACCTCCAACATCAAAAACACCACTAGATATCCAAATGAAATCCGTTTTTGATGAACTAGAGCTTGGTATGGAGATGAACACAAGCTCTAAATTCTCACATGGATAAAAGCCAAATAAGAACCAAGAAAGATGATATGCCAAATATGCAAAGGTTTGAGCACTCCACAAAGATGCGATCAAGTTACTCACTTGAGAGCCCCTATTGATAGTACGCCGTCTATCCTATAACCCGGTCTCCCACTAACACTATGAGACCGGTAAAATAGAAACCCTATCAAGATCATACCTTTGCCTTGCGCATTCCACTTGAGCTAGATGATGATGATCTTGACTCTCAAGTTGGAACACCTTTCTTGATTGTGCTTGCTAGCACATGCTTGATGAAGACTTTTCCAAATGCTCCCTCATACTCCATTATGGGAGAGCCTCGCTAAGCTCCGTCTTCATGTATCCACTTGCGCTTCATATTCTTCTCTTGATATAGATGATGGCTTGGAGATAAACATGAAGTTCACTCAATCTTCTTTTCCAAGCCATACTTGCAATAAGCTCAACTCTTCACATGACCATTCTTCATATAAACCCTTGGATAGAACCTTGGTCATCATGTGATCTTCTAGAGTCCAACACATGAACTCCAATCTTCTTTATGGACAAGATCTATAAAGATATCTCAATGCAAATATTAGTCCATAAGGATTGTCTTTAATTACCAGGGCAACACATGCACTTTCACTCGCCACGGCTATTGGCGGAGACCGAGGCTGCGGAAGCCGCTGCGTGGGACAGAGAGCGGCGGGCGCGGGGGGCGGCAGCAACTCGGCAATCGCCGCTGGGCTGCAGTACGCGTTCGGACGCGTCGAGGTACCGGAGTTGGCCCAGCGATCTCGCCGCCGCAGGGATCTTCCCCGTGAAGTTGTTGTCGGCCAGGATCAGCTTTGCCATCGCCTTGCCGACCTTCGGGAACGCGCCATCGAGGCCGTTGCAAGCGAGGTCGAGCTCCTCGAGGAAGGCGAGCCCGGAGAGAGAATCAGAGAAGGCACGGTGTCGTTGCGGGAGAACGGCGAGTAGGCGGGGAGTTGGAGGATGCGGTCGGCATGGCCGCGTGAACGCCCCTACCGCTGATCAGCGGGCGGCATGGCCGCGTGGACGCCCCTGCCGCTGATCGAACCCGGACGCCCCTGCCCGCTGATCAAAACGCATAAAAGGTACCGTTTCGGAATTTAATCTAGACCATTGATCAAATGAACGCCTCAGATTTAATGTATCAACATAGCACAACACATGTTTGCTTTTTTAATAGTAGTATAGATAATCCGCTTACACCACAATTTTTCATAGTGAATTAAGCGAATCGTCAACATCCACGAATTGCCAATGTAATCTGATTAAGCCACTTTTAAGTAATCTAATCTTGTTTAGCCCCTTTCCAATCAAGGGGAAGATAGGAGAGATGGTGGGAGATGTTGTACCTCAGACAAATCATGACAAGGAATGAAACACTGGAGACCAGCACACAGAACATGACCACGTTTAGCAACACTAGTAAATCTTCAACCAGTCAATGGCTGTTCATGGCAAATTATCATCAACTGTCAGATTATACAAACGAGCATTATCATGGAACACCGATTTTATTCTTCTGTTATATAAGTTTCTTCTCCGTTGACTGCAACAGAGCGACTAGAAGAAGGGTGCCGCCGACGCTCCGACTCTGTCACGGGAATCAGACGCAGCTCCGAGCCATGCTTCAAGAACACGTTGCCTGGAAACAGGGCATCAATTCTACGTCAGCAAACACCAAGACACAAAAAGGCAAACAAACAGGGCAAGTGGCGGAAAGTGGTTTCTGCTCCCGAGCTCTAGTGGTGTCATTTTGGCTAGACTAACATTAAAAAGTACTCCCTAATATACAGTACGGCATACGATTTGCAAGCTCAACAAGGCGGCTCGGAGAAAATTCATCAAGCTAAAGTGAATACTAAGGATATGCACTTCAAATAAACAGAGAAATTCACACCGTATGACGGTATCTTGGTAAAAAAGTGTAAACAGATAAATGCATTTAATGCACAGTGTTTAACTCATGGTGATCATCTGCTCCTTTTTAGAGCCAAGCTGGCCACCTTATTCGAGTTCTGGTAGCGAATTTTAGTGCCATCAGCCCAGCACAAAGCAAATGGTACATATTGTGAACGCACACAAAATTAGTATCCTCAAACAGTTCAATCAATCTTGTATAACACTACTATTTCTATGGAACAAAACAGTGTGCTAAAAACATCACAGTGAACTTTTTGTAGCTAAGAAAACATTGCTGCACATCAGGAAAGAACTGGAAGAGAAAACATATTCGAAATAGAAATGTTGGCGTGGGTGTCTGCAAATAGTACCTGCGCTTTGCTGCGGGTTGATGCCTACTCCATCTGCAAAGGGAGGAAACACAACATTATTTCAAGAACTGTGTATGTCAAACAAGCAAGCAAAACAATAATGAACCAACATTTTTCCGCTCTAACCATCTGAAGCTTGACAGATCATAATCAAATGACAATTGCATTAGGAAGTTGAAGGCCCATGTTAGTATGTTAGCCCTCAACACCACCCACTATTGGGAACAAAACTAACAGTTCAAAACTATACCTCAGGTTTTTCAAAAAGTAGAAACAAATCATAGAGAGAATGCATGCTGACCTAAAAAAAATCAATATTTGATAGATAAAATGAGATTATCATATATGAATTCATTAAGATGGGAAAAATACAAGGGCTGTTGTTCCACATTTCTAATCACTACATCATCAAAAAAGGTTAAGGTATACTATTTGATATGCTATCAATCGTCAAGCACTACAAGTCTGATAATACGTAACGGCCATGGCTAGATGAAAAGGCTCAAACGGCACAAATCACCACCGACCATCAAGTCATGGCGCAAAATAAAAAAACACGGGTGTTTGTTCGCGCTATCCATATCTTAGAAGCCGTGCAAGCCATCCACAGGAAGCATCAAGTCACCATAGGAATCACCGCTTAGCATGCCGAAACCCGAATAGATCAGTAACCAATGTGGACCAGACTATAGTTTAAAACCAATGCCATGCTATGAATCTCCCTGTGTTACACAAACATACAAATTTCTCACTGAATGTGCTCATCTACGTCAAAAATACATACTACAGACTAATTCATTTTCTCAATTCACAGGCATATTCTGACCTACAGTACACCAATATTTCTAAGCAATCAATCATTTCAGCACGCAGATAAAATGCACAAACGACAGGATTAGCGCGGAAAAACTACGGATCATCGCTTCAAAGTAAAATCACAGCCCGCTAGACCCTCACGACCCATCAAATCGTCTCGGGAGAACCCTCTAACCCGCAGAACAGGAACCAAACCCACGATCTCGACTAAACGGGCGTACCGTTGGTGATGATGGCGCTGGTCTGGGGCGGGACCTTGAACTCCTCGGCGGCGAACTTGAGCACCGCGGTGAAGGGCGCCGCCTCCGGGACGCTGAACCTGCAAAGCCACAGAGCGATGCGTATCAGGACGACGACCGGACGCTCGCCGCCGCCGGAGCGATCCGCGAGACGAGATCTGGCCCGAGGAGGAAGGGGAAGAGGGGCGGGACTTACACTTTGAAGGGGAGCTTGGGGTCGGAGGTGAGGATCACCTTGAACGACACCTTCCCGCCTCCGCTGCCGCCCTCCGCCGCCGCCATGGTATTGCTGTGGGGTGTCAAGATTCGCCGAGCCGGAGATTTTTGGTTCGGTGGGCTTGTCTTCCTGGGGAAGACTTGGGTAGGATCTCACCTTAGGTGAGATCGATTTTTTTGAAAATTCAAAACATGTCGAAAAATTCCGAAAAAAATAGACAACACGCATCTATGTTACATATGCAACGTCAAAAATTGGCAGCTCAAAATTCGACTTATACTTAGAGAGGCAAAAAAGAGAAATTTCGGTGTGAATAGTGTCACTCAGATCTGGACACTATTCACAGTGTAGTTTACCATTTTTGTTTCTCTAACTGTAGGTCGAGTTTTGAGCTGCCAATTTTTGACGTTGCATATGTAACATAGATGCGTGTTGTCTATTTTTTTCGGAATTTTTCGACATGTTTTGAATTTTCAAAAAAAGTTGATCCTACGATCTCACCTAAGGGTGAGATCCTACCCAAGTCTCTCCTTCATTGTCTTCCTGCCTGGCCCCTCTTTATTCGCTACGAGATTTTCTTCCACGTCATTTTTTTATTTCTATTCTTTTCGTTTGAGAAAATATAAATGTGTACACATTCGACATATTTATCAAAAAAACATATATTTGTTAAAAAAATCTATAAAAACAAATTTAATTCTGCAGTATGGCTGGTCCCACTTTGAAGTCTCACGGACCCTTCTCCAGCTAGGAGCACTGATTCACCCATACTGTCACTTCTGGGGTCGGACAATAAATTTTAACTAAAATCCATTGTGAAATGAAATCATGAATTTGGATCACGAGGCCAGCACCACCAACACCAAGGGAAGGCTCAAAGCAACGCCGTAGCCTTACCATGTCTAGTTGAAGTATAATAAAACTTCAGGTTCATCAATGATGAACAGAAAATAATATTTATCTGAATAGTAACAGATCGATGCGTTTATAGATCACAAAGTTCTGCAATATGACATTTTACATACAACTCTGATATCGCCCGCAAGCTTCATTTGATGGTTGCTTAACAACCCCAAAATTTCTGCACCTAGGAGGGTAGGAGCAAACAAACACCTCCATGCTGCTCCAGTAACTGAAAAGCAAGAACAGCTTCTGCAAAACTCTCAAGTGTGATTGCCGATAGCAAGTGGTGAAACTGCTAGCAAAGCAAATGCAGATTTCTTGGGGGGGGGGGGGGGGGGCAATTGGCTTGGCAAGATCGTCTCTCAGGGTTTTAACGAATCCCAACGTCTCAGATCGACCTCCAAGGCATCAGGTTAGTCACAACAGTGATTTTGCAATAATAGGTTATATTTATGACAACATATCTTGCTAAAATAATCATTATTTTGTAAAAAAAAACAGTTGAAGTAAGGTCATATACCTTGTAGATTTCAAATGCGATTTTTCATAATTTGGATTTTGGTACAAAATACACGAGCCCGCATAGGAAATGTTTTCAGGGTTTGGAAGATAAAACCATTCTGAAATAATTGATTGCCTTGGGAATATATTTTTGGAATATTTCTCCTCACTTGGCAGAGTCAACCTTCCAAATTTGGATTGAAGTTTCAAAATAGGTAATGTAGAGAAGACATCCAAATTTCTATAAAGTCAATAAATACATAAACAAAGCATTCATCAACTCCGTAACTCCAAATTGTAATTTATTAATGTATCCTCATTTTAGTCTTGCAGAATACTTGATTTTCAAAAAGTCAAACTGTGGGATGTGACACGTCATATTACACGAATTATTTTTTTATTGATATGCTCCCTCCGTATCAAAATGTAAGACTTTCTAGCCTTTTTGTGTTTGTCCAAATTTGTTACTAAATGAGTGAGTCAACACACTAGAATATGTCTAGATACGTACGAATTAGGACAAACACAAAAAGGCTAAAAGTCTTATATTTTTATATGGAGGGAGTAGATAGCATGGGGGTGACGTATGAGCCAAGGCTACGGAATTTAGGATTGTAGGCGTCCTTATCTAATGTATTTAATTTTCTGCCAACGATAGAGTAATTGTACAAGTTTATCCTGGTACCTATAACAAAAACTAATCACTATAACCAAAGATTAATTTTTGGCTAACTTAAATATGACTACTACATTGAATTTGTGCAATAATAAGCACATGCATGACTCATGATCAGAATATGCTTAGTTTGGTACATATTTAACACGTAATAAGTACCATAAGTTTATACCAATAATGATATGTAAACATTAGCAACTATAAAAACAGGACAGTCCCTTGGATTCCCATTAGTCTGAAACAACATCGATCACCAATGTCAAAGTTCTTGAACAATATGTGGACCCTCCAGATGATGATATTAGCTCTTGTGCTCGTGGTTTCTGCAGGTACTTACAACTTTACAAGCAGCTCTCATCGGTTATAATATATACTGTATTATAACTAATTTGGACATTTAGATGCTTTACTTGCTACGCTTTTCTTTATTATAAGTTGCCTTCTAGATTTTTGTCGTTGTTGTAAGGCGATGGCAATCATTGTCAAGAGAAATATTGAACACGGTAATTTGATCATGTTCTCTCTGTGGATATCTGCAGATGTTTCAGCTAAGGCATTATCAGCGGCTGAGGATCATGTCGCCGGCGTATCGACTGATGGCTGTGAACACAAAACGCATGCATTCTATGATCCGGATATTGCACCAGGGCAGTGAGACGCGGACGGGTGTGCGGTCGCATGTCGCCTGAAGTTTCGAGGAACCGGTGAGTGCGTCAACGAGAGATGTTGGTGCACATTCTGCATTCCCTAGTTATACTCAGGGAAAACCTCTTGCATAACATAGTATGTTATGAGAGGAGTGCAGCGTTTGTCGCACGGGTGCCATGGCACCCGTTTTTTTATTTATTTTTTGTCGCCATTTTAAGTTTCCAAAAAATCCGAAAAAAATACTGGAGATTGACAACTACTTGATCTATGATTCTATAAAGTTTCAACGCAAAATAGTTTATATTGCGCCCTACACAAAAATGACAAAAATTCTGGGTGGAGATTCAAATCCTCTCAAAATTGTCATATTTTTGTCATTTTTGTGTAGGGCGCAATATAAACTATTTTGCGTTGAAACTTTGTAGAATCATAGATCAAGTAGTTGTCAATCTCCAGTATTTTTTTCGGATTTTTTGGAAACTTAAAATGGCGACAAAAACATAATCAAAAAAACGGGTGCCGTGGCACCCGTGCGACAAAACGACTTTTCGGTTATGAGAGCATGAAGCTCATTTTAGTGTCTGTGTAACACAATAACAAGGAAGGAATGGTTTGACAGCAGTACTATATGTTTATACTGGCAAGGAACATTAGTTGAATTCACCATGGACGTAAAATCGGATATTTCGACATATGGATTCATCGGCCAAGACATTAAAACCAAATGATCTTCATAGCTTAACCATACCGACGAGAAAACAGAAGTCCTAGCGGGTGATCGAGCAAAACAAAGCCGGTAGCGCCACCCTTCATTTCATGGTGGACTGCCATTTCTATGGACGTGCAAAATTTTGTTGAAAAATACGTTGGATTTTGGGCTACATGAAAGTCAACCAAAACATGACTCTAAGTAGGCAGTAAAAATCATCTTTGGTCTTCACAGAGGCATGTTTTGTGTAGGTCAGGAATTAAAACGTATGAAAACTGTGGTCAGGGGTTCAGGACATTTGGTGGCGAGTGGCGATAGACTGGGAACAATGGAAAATACTCTCGAGCGATCTGGACAAGAAAAGGGGAGAGCTACTGCGTATAGCCTGGGACACAAAAGGATGACTGGTGGTGGGGCGCACTCCGTGGAGCTTGCTGAAATCGACATCAACCAAGCAGAGATCTTGCGGGATGCTCCTGCTCAAATTCAAATACCGTTTCTACTCGACATCAACCAAGTCAAAGAATAAAGTTTCTGACTTAAAAACAAGGCCACACAAAGTTCAGGCTATTTCAAGCTTCCACACGCTGGCTCACCTATAACGTAATTTCTGAAGTCAGAAAATAAATTTAGTTGAAACTATCGTGAAATGAATTCATGAATTTGAAACAGAACGTAGTTCTTTTTCAGAACTACGTTCTGAAGGAAACTTGGTGAAGGGAAGCTGCAGGTTAGGACTTAGGACTATGAAACTGCAGGTTTCGCAAATTACGCAAAAGATGTACACACCTGATCTGTAACAGATGGATGCATTCATGGATAAAAATCACAATCTTTCTCAACATGACATCTTACATACATCTCTGATATTGCCCACTGGTTTCAGTTCATGGTTTGCTTTGTAATAGCAATTACTACTGACAAGCCTTGCAGAGTTACAACCCCAAAATTTCTGCAAGCTAGCAGAACAACTCCACGCTACTCCCAGAACAGAACATAAAAAAGAAAGACGGCACAGCTAATAGATAGTACATGAGGGTGCTCCAGAAATACTCCTGATGGCAAAGCAAATGCATGCTCCTGATGGAAAGCTACTTGAGTTGGCAGGATAATTGCAATGCTTGAACAAACTCCAACGTCTCGCATTCGATTCCAGGCACCAGGTTCTTCACAACAGTGAAGGGATCTCTCCTTCCTCCAAGTCATCCCAAAGTTTGAATGGGGACCTTATTTCAAAAGATCCATCTCCATCCATTATATCAAGATCAAAGTTCAGGAAATCGTCAGGATTCATGTCCCCAAACAGCTCTTCATAAGCATCTTGCACATCCAGCTCAAACTCCTGGTTGGGCATCTCCGATACAATCCCCAGAGTGTCTTCGGTGTCCATGTCCAACGGATAAACTTTTGCGCAAGATCTCCTTTTTAAAGCTTCAGGAGTTGTATTTGGTGTCAGCTTGCTTTGTTGGTTATATTCTTCTTGAGGACCACTCAAGCCATCAGATGGTAGAATACTGATGGGACACAGGACTGGAGAATCTGTCTTGCGATTCAGAACTTTGGCTGGACCAATATTGGCAGGATGTGAAGTTGCATGGTCCTTGAGGTCAATAACCTGCCTCTCTAAGATCCCATCTTCAACACTTTCCTCCGAGTCCAGCGGATAGACTTGCATGCAAGATTTAGTCTCCGTAGTTCCAGAAGGTGTCTTCGGTGCAATCTTGCTATGTTGATTAATTTTTCCCTGTTGACCATCTAATCCCAGACTGCGGATATATGACAGCACTGAAAAATCGCTCTTTTTGCTATCTACCTTAAATCTACTCGTAACCGTCAGTGGAGAAAGATTAGTGGTGCGTCTAGGTCCACAATCCTTGAGATCTATAACTTGTGTCTCTGGTACCATTTCACCTTCCTCTATTTCTTCCTCATGAAACACAGTGCCTTCTAGAGGAGGACTATCATTTGAACTGCCAGGGGGATGCTTATTTCCCATCTTGTTTACAAGCTTCTCAACTTCAAACTCACAAGTATCTGATGGCAGAAAGACATTAATAGTTGGGTACTCAACAATAAGAATGCCCCTCAGTTGGGGGCGCAATGGCTCTTCTATGTTGAGTTGACGGTATGGTGACTTTGAAACCTACAGCAAGTTAAAAGTGGTCGTTGTTTAATGCCAATTTATAAACAATATCAATAACCGTGAAAGACACTTGACTACAATACCTTTGCAGACTTTTGAATGAACAATTTCAAATCACGTAATTCAGTATTGCGATATGGTGTAAGCTGGTCCTTCAAAGGCGTAGGACTCAGATGTTTTTCCAATAAAGATAGCAAGCTTGTATGCTCATCTATCCTGGAAAAGAAGGCATGATAAGTATGACAGGAAAGGGAGATTGTCTATTTATGTCTCAAAGTAACTTCTGCAGCATCTATATGAATGTTAAGTGCTGCTTCCAAACAATCCGTATTACCAAGCAAGTGCAGAATCAGAAAATATTTGACATTAAAAGTTTGACACGCTGATAGACAGATCATGCATATATATAGAGAGAGGGAGAGAGATCTTCAGACGGCGCTACACGAACAAGGAATGCAGATATGAAAACATAAGGAGTCACTCCATGCTATAAGATTAGCATAAACTTACTGGTGGTCAGTTAGGACAATATCTGTTGAATTAAACCTCCATTCAAGTGTCCAGTATATGCAGTCATTTCTGCAGAGAGATATTCAGAGACGGATTATTCATATATATATCTTGACATCATCAAACTACATGTAAGGGCCAATCAAATGTATATAAGATTTAATGACGCTTGCACAGATTATTGACAAAGTGAAACATGTTGTTGATTCACAAGATGCTGTAGACCTGTAGTATACATGTTGACAGTGTTTTGGTATATCCTAAATAACAAGGAGAGGGCAAACTTGAATGGAGATCTACCAGTTGTGAGTTCAAGTGCCTAACATTGGAATCATGCAAAGGACAAACTGAATCATGGTCACTTCACAACATATGACATGTAGTGATGCACCACACAACTAAGGATTCTAAAGGATACTTACAGAACTTTTCGGCAGCAATAATGGTTGAGCACATGCATCTCACCAATGTCAACTCTATATACATGACTACCTAATACTTAGGCCAAGCAACGATACAGACAGGTAGAAAGCATTTCACCTTTTAACAGCACCCATGTACACTGTTAGTATCTTTGAAAATCAGGTTCCACTTTTTTTCAATGTTACATCATCATCCACATGTCTGGGTGATTCAAATCGGTCAACGACCTTACGGCTGTATCGATCGAGACCCCGAAGAGAGAGATTTGCGAGGAAGAAGAAGAGGAAGCAAACGAGACCTGGAGGAGTGGTGCGAACTGTTGCGGTCTCTCCTGGTCATGCCTTTGGGGAGGAAGTCGAGCCGGACGCCCCGGCGCAGCACCGCCTTGCGGAGCGACATCAGGCCGGCCGGCAGCGTGGCTCCGCGGTCCGCCCCGTAGTTGCGGCCGAAGCGGGCAATCAGGCGGTGGGCCGACTCCCTCGCCTGGCTCGTCTCCTCCAGCAACCTGTAATCTTTTTGGCAACACGGAGATCGACAGACAGACAGGTCGCGGTGAGTAAGAAAGTTGTAATCTTTTACCCCGGTGGCCGGCGAACGAGCTACTGGATTGGGGAGGGGGAGGGGAGGAGGGTGGGTGCGTACCGGAGAGGAGGTGGTTGTCGTTGAATTGGGAGATGGGGACGGGGTCGGTGCGGGGGCGCTTGCCGGAGCAGGCGGCGCGGCGCTTGTGGGCCTGGACGCAGGGGAGGCTGCAGGTGAGGCGGGAGCAGCCCGGGCACCGGTACTTCCACGGCTGCTCCCCGCACTCCTGGCACGGAGCGCCCTTGGAGCCGCCGCCGGCGGGGTTGGAGGGCGGGACCTGCGCGGGCGGCTCCCGCTCCATGCCGAGGACGGCGGCGACGGCGGCGGCGGCGGGATTTTTCTAGGGTTTAAGCTGTGGCGGCCGCTCTGTCGGCGGTGGCCGTGTCTCTCTGGCAGCGTAGTGGGGAGCTTTTTTTTTTATCTTGCGAGTTTTGTTCCGAGCCGAAGCCAAATCAACGAATCACTTTGCTCTGGTTTTGAAACAATTTGCCTTCTATAAATCTGCATCTTGTCTATTTTTTCTTGGACAGGGGAATTGGCTCGGTTTATTCGCATCAATCACCTAGTGGTGGGGTTTTTGGTGCTCCATTGTCACGAATCTATGTGTTTCGTGTCACTATTTCCACAATGTGAATGGGTTTTTACCATGTGTTCTTTAGCTGTCTTTTGAATAGTCGATATTATTTATATGGTATTTCGTTTTTACTATCCTTTCTTATATGGATGACGATAAACAAACTGGTACATCTTTCGATTTGTTGACTTGCAGCCAATGCCTGTGTCATGATAGATTTTCTCCTTGTTGTTGTCCTGCTATTTTTTTCGTCTGTCTCAACTCTCACCGCTAACATCGAACATCGGTGGATCCAAATACTTCTCAAAACCTAGATAATTACTAGTCAAGGTGATTAAGCAGACAATTTGTTTTAATAAAAACTCACCTATAAAACCATGCAATACTGAATCACTGCTCGGCTAGGGGGACATTGATAGTTATTTTGTGATCAAATTTTTACCCAACAATTCTTGGTGATATTTTTATCAAGACTTAAATAGAATCATCAGGATTAATACTATGTACTTATAGCTTCGTCGATTGTGCTCACTGTCACTTTCTGTTTACCCATCATCTCGCTCCCACTCATCTTAGTCTTGTCCTTGCCATGAAAAGAACCTAACAAAAAAAAATGATGAGCAAGAGCACTTTAAGCCTCTACAAAATTTACGGGACCGCAAAAACCATTATAAAGATCATGTTTCTAAGAAGTCTGCTAGAGTTGCTCTATAAGGTTTAATTAGGATATGCAAGGAGTGATAGAGAAGCATTCTCTTATGTGTTCCGCAAAATAAAACATTATACCAAAAAATGTTGAAACTAATGCTGTTGAATTAAGAAAAAATGTGATAGGAGATGAGATCATGTACAATGGAATAAAATGTCTTAGTTTTATAAAAAGAGATCATCTTGCGACCGAGGACGACTTTTTATTTGGTGGATTTTGTTCTACATAAAGATAAATTTTATTTTGTTTTCCAAGCAAAAAAAGAAAATGTGTTGTCTTTATACAAAAATACCAACTAGTAAAACGAATGCCATTTAATCTAAAAAAACTAGCAAAACGAAGATAGGCTTAGCCCAGCCCAAGTCCTTTTGGGCCATTTTTACGATATCACCACGAGACCACAACTACCACGACTCCTCTTGTTCCGTACTCTTCAACAACAACACAAATTCATCTCGTTCTGGAGACTGGGACGGAATCCCTACCGGCGGCTGCGACCATGGCTACGGCCGCAAGGGAAGGAGCGACGCCTCTCCATCATGGCCTCCCGGACGAGATCGTCTTCTGGGAGATCCTCGTCCGCCTCCCGCCGAAATCCCTCCTCCGGTGCCGCGCCGTCTGCCGTGCCTGGCGCCACGTCACGTCCACCCGCGAGTTCCTTCTCGCGCACCATGTTCGACAGCCCACGCTCCCCATTGTCAACGGTTTCGAATACACCCCATGCAACTATCATAACATCCTCGCCTTTGACCACCGGGCCGCCGCCGACGCCAAGCTCCAAACCGTCGCCCGGCTTGGCAGGAACTTCTCGGTGGTGGCCTCATGCGAGGGCCTCCTCGTCCTCTCCACAGTTGTAATGTTTGACAGCTGCTTCACCGTCTGCAACCCGGCCACACGTGAGCATGCTCTCCTCCTCGAATCATGGGGCTCCACTTTATTAGGGATGTACCTGCACCGTCCTACCGGTGAGTACCGGATGTTGCTACGCCGGAGTAGCTACATAAGGTCGTCTCTTCTGCTCCCTAATGAAAAAAATGGCTGCTATGTCTTTGCTTTGGGCTCTGACCAGCCACTAAGGTACATCGAGACCACCTCATTGGAGCAACTCGATGCACCTGCCTTGCTCCGTGATAGGCTGCATTGGTACCAAGCGCAACATGAGAACAAAAACGAGCTGATATTGGTATTCGACACCATACATGAGTCGTTCCGGCGGATGTGTCCTCCGGTAGTTCCCGGTCCAACCACCACGTCACGTATCTTTGAAATGGAAGGCACTCTTGGCATATGTGTCTATGACGATGCTATAGATTTCGTTGACATATGGTTGTTGCAGAGCTATGAAGGCGAGGTTTGGGAGCACAAGTACCGGGTCGAATTGCCGGTCGCGGAAATGAGGGGGAAGTATGGAAGCTGGGATAACTATATCCATGTGAGGGTTGTGTCGATGGATGGTGACTTACTCTTGCTGATCAGATTTGACTTGTCGATGTTTTATGTTGACACAAGTGGCAGAGTGGTTGACTGCTTCCATCATGATAGCCAACAATTATATCCTTCTGAACATCGGCTAAAGCAAACACTGGTTCCTCATACATTCTTTTCAGAACAAGAAGGTTATGCTGCGACCAAGTCACCTTTCGTCTGACGGCTTTTAAGTGAGGTATTTATAACTGCATAGCTGTCGTATCTTTAGGAGCTCCAGTACTGATGATTTTGACTTGAATGTTTATTCTTTCATCGTTGGTGTATCTAGAGTTGTGATCAGAAGCTCTTGTTGTTATATGGTTTCATGACATCTATGCTTGTTTTAAGTACGCTCTGAGGCAGAAGTGACTACTGCGTGTGTTGATCTGACATTAATTTTCTATAGGTTGAAATACTTCCGTGGCTGCTCCCCGCACTCCTGGCACGGGGCGCCCTTGGAGCCGGACGCGGCGCTGGAGGGCGGGTTCTGCGTGGGCGGCTCCCCCTCCTTGCCGATGACGGGGGAGAGCGCGGCCGGCGGCGGCGGCGGCGGGATTTTTCTAGGGTTTATACGCTTTGTCGGCGGTGGCCGTGTCTCTCTGGCAGCGAAGTGGGGAGGGTTTATCTTGCAAGGTTTTAAACCACCACTGTATGTGTTAAACTGTTGATTGAGGCCAAATCAACGGATCACTATGCTCTAATTTTGAAACAATTTGCCTTCTACTATAAATCTGTCTCTTGTCTCTTTTTTTCTTGAATATGGGAATTTACTTGGTTTGTTTGAATTATCGACTAATGGTGGTTTTTCGATACTCTATTGTCGCCAATTTATATGCCGTGGCACTATGTCCATAATGAGAATATGACTTTTACCATGTTTGTCTAGTTGTCTTTTGAATAGTCGATGTTATTTATACTGTTTTACTATATTTCTTATACGGATGACGATAAACAAACTGGTAGATCTTTCGATTTGTTTATTTGCAGCTTGTGCCTGTGTCATGATAGATTTTTTCCTTGTTGTTGTCATACTATTATTTTCGTCCGTCTCAACTACTGCTAACATCAAACATCGGTGCATCCATATACTTCTGAAAACCTAGACAATTACTTGTCAAGATTCTTAAGATGACAATTTTTTAATTAAATACTCACCTAGAAAACAAGGCAATACTAAACCACTACCCGGCTAGGGAAACATTAGATATTCATTTTCTCATTTATATCTTCCTCGATTGTGGTCACTGTCACTTTATGTTTACCTATCTTCTCGCTCCCACTCTCCTTAATAGAAAGAAACAACAACAAAAATGATGAGCAGGAGCGCTTTAAGCGACTACAGAATTTACGGGGACCGCAAAAACCATTATAAAGGTCATGTTTCTAATAAGAGTTGTTCTATGAGGTTTATTAGTGTACGCAAATAGTGATATAGAAGCATTCTCTTATGTGTGCCGCAAAATAAAACGTTATATGAAAATGTGTTGTAACTAACGCATGCATGAGTTAAGAAAAAATGTGGTAGGAGATGAGATCATGTACAGTGGAGTAAAATGTCTTAGTTTTATGCAAAGAGATCATCTCGCGGCCCTTAGCTGGACCGAAGACGAATATTTATTTTAGGTGGATATTTTTTCCACGTAAAGATACATTTTATTTTGTTTTCCAAGCAAAAAATGAAATAGTGGTGTCTTTATACAAATACCAACTAGTAAAACGAATGCCATTTAATCTGAAGAAACAAAAACTAGTAAAACGAACGCGTGCTTAGCCCAGCCCAAGTCTTTTGTGGCCATTTTAGCGATATCACCACGAGACCACAACGACCACGACACGACTACTCTCGTTCCTCAGTCTTCAACAACACAAATTCATCTCGTTCCAAAATAATAAAAAAAACATTCAACTCGTTCCTGGAGACTTGGACGGAATCCCTACCAGCGGCGGCGACCATGGCTACGGCCGCAAGGGCAGGATCGACGCCTCTACACCATGGCCTCCCGGACGAGATCATCTTCTGGGAGATCCTCGTCCGCCTCCCGCCCGAATCCCTCCGACGGTGCCGCCCCGTCTGCCGTGTTTGGCGCCACATCACCTCCACACGCGACTTCCTCCTGGCGCACCACGCTTGACAGCCCACGCTCCCCATTGTCAACGGATTCAAATACACCCGATGCGACTATAATAACATCATCACCTTCGACCACCGGGCCGCCGCCGACGCCCAGCTCCAAACCGTCGCCCGGCTTGCCAGGAACATCTACGTGAAGGCCTCATGCGAGGGCATCCTCATCCTCTACACGGGTTTTATGTTCGGCAGCTGCTTCACCGTCTGCAACCCGATCACACATGAGCATACTCTCCTCCGGGAATCGTGGGCTCCACTTTATTAGGGGTGTACCGGCACCGCCCTACCGGCGAGTACCGGTTGTTGCTGCAGCGGAGTAGTAGCTACACGAGGTCTCTCGGACATATGCTCCCCAGTGAAAAAACTGGTTGCTATGTTTTCGCGTTGGGCTCCGACCAGCCAGTAAGGTACATCGAGGCCGAGACAGCGGCATCAAAGCAATTCGAGGCACCTGCCTTGCTCCATGATAGGTTGCATTGGTATCAAGCGCAACATGAGAACAAAAACGAGCTGATATTGGTATTCGACACCATAAATGAGTCGTTCCGGCGGATGCGTCCTCCGGTAGTTCCCGGTCCAACCACCACGTCACATATCTTTGAAATGGAAGAAACTCTTGGCATATGTGGCTATGACGATGCAATACATTTCGTTGACATATGGGTGTTGCAGAGCTATGAAGGCGAGGTTTGGGAGCACAAGTACCGGGTCGAATTGCCAGTCGCGGAAATGAGGGGGGAGTTTGGAAGCTGGGATAACAATATCCATGTGAGGGTTGTGTCGATGGGTGGTGACTTACTATTGCTGGTCAGATTTGACTTGTCGATGTTTTATGTTGACACAGGTGGCAAAGTGGTTGACCGCTTCCATCATGATAGCCAACTATTATATCCTTCTAAACATCGGCTCAAGCAAACACTTGTTCCTCATACATTCTTTTCAGAATAAGGAAGTTATGATGCGACCAAGTCGCCTTTCGTCCGACGGCTTTTGAGTGACAGAGTGAGTTAGTGCTTCTTAACGGTTTAGCTGTCGTATCTTCCTGAGGTGCAATATATTTGAATGGATATGATTAAGCATTACTTGTTGGCTTATTCTTGTTTGCATTGATGTCTATAAAGCTGTCATAAGAAGTTTTGATTTTTATGTGTTTCATGACATGTATGCTTGTTTATATACCTTATGAGGATGAAGTGTCTACTGCATGAGTTGATGCTAAAATTAATAAGTAATCCTTTTTTTTGCTCAAATACCTATGATTTCAACCTGATGGTTTATTCTTTTTTCGGTGGTGTATATAGAGTTGTGACTCGAAGCTATGATTGTTATATGGTTGTATGACACATATGCTTGTTTAAATACCCCTTGAGGTTGTAGCGACTACTGCGTGTGTTGATGCTGAAATTTACGTAATTTTCTACAGTGTGGAATATTTCCCAACTAATTCGGCTCATGATTCTGTTTACTTTGGGTTTAAGGAATTAATTTTCTGCTATCTGTTTATCTACTGGTGTGTAATACTCAATCTTTTACCAATCTATATGCCTTGTCTTCACATTTCTTAAAAAACCGACTTTACATTTTTTTACAGAGGTCTTCTTAATAGTCAATATGTGCAGTTTTCTGTTTCTACCGTTGTTGCAGCTGGCAATAAAAAGAAGAAGATTTCTTCTCTTTGCTGACTTGGGGGCGAAATTTTGATTAGAAGAACTTAAAGCACCAGTTGTTAAATTAAATGGTCAGGTTATCAATAAAATGTTGTGTTATAATTTATTTTTCTTAATGATTCTAGTGCATCTGGTTTGATGGGTCTTATGGGCACTGATAAGATCACAATTATAACCAGAACTAGATGTATATATTGTTTTCATTCGGAAGAGCTTTAGTATTCTTGCAGAAAATATTGGTACTACAACCTGAAAACCAATAAGTATTTTGTGTGCTGCCATCCTGACTCTTATTCGTTGCATCGTTTGGAATATATGATCTCATTGTTTGTTTCCTGTGCATGCTAACCATTTTAAGGGTTTGGTTTAAGAAACAATTTATTTATTTATTGACATTGACACAATTATTTCTAAAATACACAAGAACAACAGCTCGAATTTGCCTACTAAGTAAGACCTTGACCTCAATAAATAGAGTAGTTAAGGTAGCCTCCCTCTTTGCCTAGCGGTTAAGTAGATAGTAGGTCCCCCGTGGCCCCGGGCCATGACTTGCCATGGTCTCTCTCAGGTCCCACATTGTAATCATATCTCGCGTAGCGGCGTAGGACAGTAGGTAAGCTGAGAACCACTCTGATAATTTGCATGAGAACGTGCAAGTAAGTTGTAAAAGTGGGTTCGTTCGTGTCTGTGATGAGGTCTATAAATGCCGTCGTGATTATGTTCGCTTTGGTTAGCGGCGCCGCTGACAGCCCGCTCCCACTTGCACCCTCTCTTGCGTGGCTTTATCATCCTCTCGACATCATGCACCGGCTAGTCAGGCGCCTCTCGCGATCATCATCGCCGCTGAATATTACCTCCATAGTTGCCTCTCGTTGCGCACAACCCTTCGATGTTGTCTACTCATTAAGCTCTGCCTTCCTTTATCTGACATCCTCCTCCTCCGGCCAATTGACCACGAGGACAGGCTCCGCGAGCTCTAGCGCCATCCAGAGGCCAGGAAGAGGAAGAGCCGAAAATCCTGACATGGTGGGTCCTAAAGGCCAGTGTGTATTGAGAGACAATGGAGCTTGTGTGAATGAAAGTAACGGGATCTTTAAAACTTTCTAAGAGCGTCTCGAATGGATAATTTAAAATTGGACACGTGACTAAAAAATTGTTTTTTTACATCATTAGATGATAAACACCTAGCTCCAAGCAAGTATCGCTCTCCTCCCCTCCCCGTGCTACAGTACCAGAGAGGCGAAAAGGAAGTTCCCTTCGGTTCCTCGTCTCGCCGACGGCCGATCTGCCGGTCCCCTCCCTCTCCGGCCGCCGTTGCGGCGGTGGGAGAGTGGGGGGACCCCGGATCCGTGCCCTAGGCCTGTAGATAGTAGGGTTAGGGGTAGGGTTTCCGTCGGCGCGGCTTCGGTGGAGATGGCGGCGGCGGCTTAGAATAAGTGTGCTGGAGATCGATCTCCACCTCGGCGGCGCTCTGTGGAGCGGCGCCGATGTTTCTCCGGCGTGGTCTCCTCCCGGTTCGGCGGATCCGGTGAGGCTTCGTGCTCTGAAGACAGGCGTCGCGACGGAGGTGGCGGCTGGCTTCCGGAGCTTTTGGTCCCTCGCCCCCTCCTTCGTCTTGGTGTGGCTCCTCCTGGCCTTGCCATGGGGTGCTGGGGGTGGTGCGGAGGGGGCTAGTGCCTGGCGCTGGCCGGCTCCTCTGCGTGTACAGGAGAAGCTTCTGTGGGAACTCGGTGGTCTTCGTCGGCTTTTCGGTGCGTTCTTCTGGTTCCTCTGGCTGGCCATGGCGGTGTGGGCTGGTGGGCCTGCGTTGGCGTGCTCTGCTTCTTCCTCGACGTGCTCCTTATTTCCCGGCCGGCCGTGGTGGCGAGGGGGGAAGTTGTGGGCAAGGCGGGGTTTCGGCGACGGCTCCAGCAAGCCCTTCTCGAGTTCAGTGCAAGGATTGGTGGTTTCGGTGTGGAGGCGCCATGGCCGTATCCTTTCAGCGTTTCTTCGGTTCCGTCGCCTGCGGCGGGCGGCTTCTGCGGCCTTCTTCATGAGCGTGGTGGCTCCTCCCCGGGGTTGGTGGTGGCCTGGAGCCTTCTTCTCCGGCGCTGCGTCGGCGTTGAAGTTCTTCTGCAGGCAGTGTGGTTGTTCAGCGTTTGGCCTTGCGAGTTTCTGCCTTCGCTGTTGTGCTGAGTTTAAGGATGGCAATGGGTAGGGTATGGGGCGGGTAGGGCAATACCATACCCATTCCCGTGTAGTCAATGGGTGTAAAATTCTACCCATACCCGTACCCGCGGGTATGAAACTTTACCCGTACCCATACCCGACGGGTATGGATACCCATTGGGTACCCAACGGGTAGATTAAATAGTATACAAATTATTTATAAATTTACATTCATTGATAGCATATTTCACAAGAAAAAAACATTTATCTCAACTCAATGAGTACATTATAATTATCTCAATTCAAATTAACAATTGATGATAATTATTACATGGGTTCACAAGCAAACGAGAATAGTTGAAACTCCACGGGTAAGATCCACATGTTAGTATAAACGGGTAGGGTATGGGTATACCCATGGGTATAAGGCTATACCCGTGCCCTACCCGCGACTTAACGGGTAGGATACGGTTACTACCCATGGGTATAAAATTATGCGCATACCCTACCCATACGGGTAAGGTACCCGCGGGTACCCGTACCCGTGGATAAAACTGCCATCCTTAGCTGAGTTCTTGGGCTTGTACTTTGCGTATTCCTGTGCTTTTTCTGTGTTGTATTTGTGGTGAATACGCAGTGTGGTTTCCTTCAAAAAAAAAACACCTAGCTCCAAGAGATGGCATGTCTCAAAATGGTGATGCAATTTTTTGGGCATGCCCCAAATTTTTTGGATTTGGTGATGCAAATATACATCACAGATAGGACATGCCAAAAACCAAAAAGACTGTGGCGGGAAGCCAACCGTCAAGGTGAAAATTCTCTGTTGCCGACCGTCGCTGCCCCATGGCCGGTTTTTTGTTGCCACCACACGCCGCCACGACCCCGCCAACCACCCTCTGCCCCGCCGGACGTCCACCACAACCGCCGCGTCCTCCGCTGAATATTGGGCCGCCACCGCCAAAATCCCCTGAGTTCGGCTATTTGTCGCCTCACTACTACCTCACGTGGTCGCACGCAATACAGTAACTACCCATTGACACGGTCACCATGAATCCCATGCGACCGTCGGTGGGCCGCTGCTCCTTGCCGAGCTCTCTGCGCTCAGTCAGTGTCGCGCCACCGAATTTGGCCGCATCCCTTTGTTCCCCTCCAGTCTCTGCCCCCTTCGCCACCTTTCCTTGTCCTCCAGCGACCTCAGTGCCCGAAGTCCAGCTAATTTCGCCGCATCCCTCGGCTCCCCTCCAGTCCCTGCCGCCCTCGACACCTTTCCTCGGCCTCTTGCCAAAGTCGAGATTGGCGCGAGGCGATCGTCAGATGCCCTCCCGGACTCACCCCCATCGGATCTATTTTAGGGAATCTCTTGGAACTCAATTTTTCTAGTGCCCTAAAATCTCATTTGTCGGAGTAAAACAAGTCTTTATGCCCTATAACCCTAAATGTGATGGTGTAAAATCGAAATGTGGTGACCTACTTTACATCATTTATTGGAGTTAGGGTTTAAAATTTTGGTACCAGCCCTCATTTGGCCCTTGGGGACTATAAAATAAGGAGTAGCGTTAGAGATGCTTTAAAACATTTGTTTTTGTTGGGGTGCTCAGCGTGCAAATAGAGTCCATATTTATTGTTGTTGTGAGAGGTTTATTAGGGCACGTGTGGAGTGTTAGACAAGCATTTTCTTCGTGTTCCACAAAAATCATGTTACATTAATATGTTGTATTTAATGGTTCTTTGAATGTAAAAGTGATCAAATTTAATTAGGATAATATTTATGGAACATGGTCATGTACAATGGAGCGGTTTGTCTTATTTTTACCTAAAGAAATCATCTCCCAACCCTTTAGTTAGGAGAAGACAAATATTTTTTATGGACTATACCTTTTCTATTTTTTGTACGTAAAGTTGAATGCTGAGTATTATATTGCTTCTACTTCAGTAATTTCTACGTCAACAATCATCGTTGGTTCCCGCAAAAAACAAAAAGCAAATAATCTTATTCTTACATGACTCGGTTAGAGACATGTTGTCTGTATTTGTTTTGTTCTACTTATACTTTTTTTCCATATATAATTACCGCTAGTAAACGAACGTGGGCTTAGCCCAGCCCATATATAATTACTTGTTTCCCGACGTATCACACGACGAACTCTGGAGACTGGGACGGACTCTCGACCGGCGGCGACCATGGCCACGGCCGCAAGGGTAGGAGCGACGCCTTTCCACCATGGCCTCCCGGACGAGATCGTCTTCTGGGAGATTCTCGTTCGCCTGCCGCCCAACTCTCTCCTCCGGTGCCGCGCCGTCTGTACCGCCTGGCGTCGCGTTACCTCCACCCGCGAATTCCTACTGGCACACCATGCCCGACAGTCCTCCCTGCCCATTGTCCGTCGAACCAAAAAGACCAGCTACAACTACCAAAACTACTTCGCCTTCGACCACCAGGGCGCTGTAGCCGTAGACGCCCAACTTCAACCTGTCGCCCGACTTAACGGGGACTTATGGCTGGAGGCCTCCTGCGACGGCCTCCTCAACCTCTCCACGGGTGGCAAGTTTGGCCATCGCTTATCCGTCTGCAACCCGGCCACGCGTGAGCATGCTCCCCTTGACAAAGCGTTGGGCTTGGCATTATTGGGGATTTACCCGCACCGCTCTACCGGCGACTCGGCGAGTATCGGCTATTGCTGCACCGGAGTAGACAGATGGAGTCGTTTCTTGGATTTCTGTTGCCTAAAGGGAAAATTGGATGTTATGTCTTAGCGTTGGGCTCCGACCAGCCAATGAGCTACATGGGGGGTGCGGAGACTGCGTCAACGGCGCAATTTGATGCACCTGCCCTGGTCCATGATAATCTGCATTGGTACCAAGCACGACATCGGAATGAAAGCGAGCTGGTATTGGTATTCGACACCATAACCGAGTCGTTCCGGCAGATGCGTCCTCCGGCTGCTTTCTGCCCCACGACCAACTCATACATCTTCGAAATGAAAGGCACCCTTGGCATCTCTAGCTACAACGATGCTATGAAAATTGTTGATATCTGGATGTTGCAGAATTATGAGGGCGAAGTTTGGGAGTGCAAGTACCGGGTCAAATTACCTATCTCCGAAATGAGGAGGCAGTTTGGATGCTGGGAAGAGTTCTGGAAAGTGAGTCCTGTGTTGGTGGATGGTGACATCCTCTTGCTGGTTAGACAAAGCCGCTGGATGTTTTACGTTGACACAGGTGGCAAAAGGATTGGCGGCTTCCTTTGTGATAGCAAACAATTCTTTCATTGTGAACTTCAGCTCAAACAAAGTCTTGTTTCTCATACCTTCTTTACGGCACTAGAAGGTTATGCTGTTAACCAGTCTCCTTTCATTGACGGTCGTTTAGTGAGGTAGTGCTTCTTAATGGCTTAATTGTCATATGTATCTTCATGAACTGCAATACTATTGCAGGTTATCAACAGGGCAATATATTGGATCAACGCTTGGTCCATTCTTCTACCTGTCGACCAGAGGGCACTCATGGATATCGCCTGTACCCGTATAATGGCGGTCATACGCTCTATCTTGTGCCCGGGAGGATAGTTGCATCTTAGAAGGCTAAATGCGTAGTTTTGCGATATTCATTTGGCTAATTTTTGTATCCACTTTGTGTGATTCGTAAACGTGTAATAAGCTGAATTCTCACGCTACAGACTTTATTATATGAAAATAAGGCTGTGTGCATCAATTGATGCAGAGGCCGGGGTTCCCATTTCTAAAAAAAAAAAATGAACTGCAATACCTTTGAGTTCTATTGGCTTATTCTTTTTGCGTTGATGTATACTAGGAGGAGGAGGAGGAGGGGAATTGGTCGCTTCCGTGTTTGTCCAGAGGACGAAGCGAAGCGTCTGACCGCCAAGACTCAGCAAACCGACCTAGTTTCATTGACCATGGTAAGTTGCATCCACCACATACACACCGACACGTGTGATGCTTCATAGCTCAGGAATTCTAGTGGGATTGTATTATGTTAATTGACCATGGTAAGTTGCATCCACCACATACACACCGACACGTGTGATGCTTCATAGCTCAGGAATTCTAGTGGGATTGTATTATGTAGAGATAAAGTTGTGATCTGAAGTTTTGATTGTTCTATGGTTGCACGACGTCTATGCTTGTTTAGATACCCTTTGAGGCTGAAGTAACTACCGCGTGTGTTGATGCTAAAATTAATAAATATTTTTCTCTGCTTAATTTGAATATTTGCTACCTCCTACGTTTATAAAATTAAAAGGATGTCTCAACTTTATCTAAATTTGCATGTGTCTAGACATACTTTAGTGTGTAGATACATGAAAATTTAGACAAAGTTTAGACATCCTTTTATGAACGAAGTGAGTATATGATTCGCCTCATGTTTATGTTTTCCCTTTCGGGCACGTTTTTTCTTTATTTATTTATCTACTGGTTTGTTGCACACAATCGTCAGCGATCTATATGCCTCATGTCCATATTTTTGAACTAAAGAATCAACTTTACCTATTCATCTAGTGGTCTTCTTGATATAGTCAATATGTGTAGTTTCCTGTTTGCGCCTTTTGTTGCAGCTACGATGAAAACATTTAGATTTCCTTCTTTTTATTTGTAACCTGCATCGGACTATTAGAAGAACTTGGAACATCATTGACTAAATTAATGGTCGTATCATCGAGATGTTGTGTTTCAATTCATGTTTCTTCCTTATTCTATTTCATTATTGTTTGATAGGTCTTATGGGGACAAATAAGCTCACAATTGAAACGACAACTGGGCATGATTTTATTTTTCTCACTCTGAAGAGTTTAGTATCCGTGTACAAATTAAAGATGGGTACCACAACCTGAAAACTATGGATATTTCTTTTATGCTTCCATCCTGGCTCTTTTTGTTGTTGCATTGTTTGGAATGACCTATTACTTAGTTCATTTACGTGCTAACCATCTTATGGATTAAGTTTAAGAAACAATTGGTTACTAAGTAGCAGAGGAAATGCTTGCCATGGTCTCCTAGGGTTATTGCAAAATTTGATCTGCAAGAGCATTAAAGCCTATACAAAATTTACAGGACCACAAAAGTATAATATCCACGTCATGTTTAGAAAATTTGATCTGCCAGAGCACTTCAAGGCCTATACAAAATTTACAGGACTGCAAAAATATTATAGAGGTAGTCTCCTAGAGTTGCTCTCTAAGCGGCACCGTGGAGTGACTTGTCTTACTTTTTTTGCAAATAGACCATCTCGCGACGGAAAACAGAATATATATTAAGATTTCCTTTTTCAAAATCTAAACAATCGCCCTATGTGGCTAGAAAAATGCTGACATAATAATTCTATTATATACTTGTAAAAAGAATTAGTGGTGTATTATACTTTCTGTATAGTTAATTTTTTGAGCGGTACTTTTCTATACAAATACCAACTCCTAAGCGAACGTGGGCTTTTGCGCAACCCAAGTCCATCGCTGTTGCTTCCCAACATATAACGAGAGTCCACGACGACGACGACTCCTCTTCACCTCTTGTCCAACAAAACAAAAATCATCTCGTTCGTGGAGATTGGGACGAAATCACGACCGACTGCAGCGACCATGGCTAAGGCCGCAAGCGCAGGAGCGACGCCTCTCCACACGGGCCTCCCAGACGAGATCGTCTTCTGGGAGATCTTCGTCCGCCTCCCACCGGAATCTCTCCTCCGGTGTCGCCCCGTCTGCCGCGCTTGGCACAACGTCACGTCCACCCGCGAGTTCCTCCAGGCGCACCACGTCCGACAGCCCTCGCTCCCCATCGTCCGTAGATTTGAATACATCTGCAACTACCAGAATATCCTCGCCTTCGACCACCGAGCGTCCGCTGGCGCGCAGCTCCAACCGGTGGCGCGGCTTGGCGAGAACCTCTCTGTGGAGGCTTCCTGCGATGGCCTTCTCATCCTCTCCAGGGTTGAGATGTTCAGCGGGCGCGGCTTCACCATTTGCAACCCGGCCACGCGTGAGCATGCTCCCCTCCAAAAAGCGTGGGGTTCGAGATTATTGGGGATGTACATGCATCGCCCTACCAGCCAGTACCGGCTGTTGTTGCACCGGAGTAGCCACATGATTGTTCTCGGGGATCTGATGACTGTAGGAAAATTTCGCTGCTATATCTTTGAGTTGGGCTCTGACCAACCACTGAGGCACATCAAGGGGGCGGAGACAGTGTCAGCGGCACAATTCAAGGCACCTATCCTGGTTCATGATAATCTGCATTGGTACCAGGTGCAACATCAGAAAGAAAACGAGTTTGTATTCGTATTTGACACCATAGCCGAGTCATTCTGGCAGATGCGTCCTCCGGTAGTTCCCAGCCCCACCACCAAGTCACATATATTTGAAACAGAAGGCACACTTGGCATCTGCGGCTACAACGATGCTACGAAAATCGTTGATACATGGGTGTTGCATAACTATGAATGTGAGGTTTGGAAGCACAAATACCGGGTCGAATTGGCGCCGGTCGAAGAAATGTGCGGGCCGTTTGGAAGCTGGCATGGCGATTGTCATGTAAGTGTTGTGTCGGTGGATGGTGACTTCCTCTTGCTGCTCAGATATAACACGTGGATGTTTTACGTTGACATGGGTGGTGAGCTGGTTGACAGCTTCCGTCGTGATAGCCAATACTTATATCCTTGTGAACTTCGGCTCAAACAAACTCTACTTCCCCATACATTCTTTTCGGAACAAGAAGGTTATGCTGCGACCATGTCGCCTTTCGTCTGACGACTTGTAGACTCTCACTCAGGAAATATCAAAGATTTCAATTAACTTGGATCAGATTGGAGTACATCGTAAGAGGGAGATGCAGAGGTCAAATACAACTATTCTGAATCTTCTCTATCCTTCTCGATGGATCCTCTCTAATATTATATCCCTTTTTCAACTTAGACCTTGAACACTTATCTAATTATATCCAACTACCAACACTCCCCCTCAAGATGGGGCAAACACATCATAAAGCCCCATCTTGCTACAAAAAATGGAAAACAACCTCACTGGAAGTCCTTTTGTAAGGACATCAGCTACTTGACTAGCTGAAGTTACATATGGTAAACAAACTATACCATTATCAAGCTTCTCTTTGATGAAATGACGATCTATTTCAATATGCTTTGTCCGATCATGTTGGACAGGATTGTTAGCAATATCGATGGCGGCCTTGTTATCACAATAAAGCATTAAAGGTTTATGCTTATATAACTTCAGTTCAGATAGGAGAATCTGTATCCACAGAAGTTCACATAAACCTTGAGCCATCGCCCTAAACTCAGCTTCCGCTGTTGACCTGGCAACTACAGTTTGCTTTTTGCTTCGCCATGAGACTAGATTTCCCCCAACAAAAGTACAATAACCAGAAGTAGATCGCCGATCATCCAATGAGCCTGCCCAATCAGCATCTGTATAACATTCAACTTGTAGATTTCCTTGTTTTGTATACAGTAGGCCTCTCCCTGGGCATCCCTTAAGATATCTTAGGATTCTATTTACAGCCTCCAAATGTACTGTTTTGGGATCATGCATGAATTGGCTCACAACACTTACGGCAAATGCAATATCAGGACGGGTGTGAGAAAGATATATTAATCTCCCAACTAGTCTTTGATAGCGTCCACAATCCACAGATCTCCCCTCATTGCTACTTAATCGATGGTTTTGTTCAATAGGTGTAGGAGCAGGACGTGATCCACACATACCCGTCTCTTTGAGAAGGTCAAGAATATATTTTCTTTGGGATAAAAAGATACCTTTTGATCCTCGTGAGACCTCTATGCCAAGGAAGTACCTCAGAAATCCAAGGTCCTTCACTTCAAATTCTTGTGCTAGATATTGCTTCAGGTTTAGGATTTCCTTCGAATCATCTCCTGTAATTACAATGTCGTCAACATACACTATTAGAATTGCAACTAGATCACAGTTGTGTTTGTAAAACAGTGTATGATCAGCATTGCTTTGACAATATCCCCTTTTTAGCATAGCTTGTTTGAATCTATCAAACCATGCTCGCGGTGATTGTTTTAGACCATATAATGACCTGCGCAGACGTAGCACCTTTCTTTCTGTTTGACTAGACTCAAAACCAGGTGGAATATGCATATACACTTCCTCATGAAGATCACCATGTAAGAATGCATTTTTGACATCCAACTGGTAGATATTCCAATCAAGGTTTGCAGCACAGGATATGAGTGTCCTAATTGAGTTCATCTTTGCAACTGGGGCAAATGTCTCCTCATAATCTATACCGTAAGTTTGTGTATACCCTTTTGCTACCAGACGAGCCTTATACCTCTCAACTTTTCCTTCAGGTGTATGTTTAACAGCAAAGACCCACCTGCACCCTACAGGTTGCTTACCATGTGGTAGATCTACGAGCTCCCAAGTTTTGTTCTTTTCCAGAGCTCTCATCTCATCCAGCATTGCATCTCTCCATTTCGAGTCTTCTAAGGCTTCTTTCCAGTCATGTGGTATAGATATAGAATCCAAAGAAGAAAGGAAACTTTGGAAGGATGGGTTACAGTACTTGTAGGAAATATAGTTGGCTATATCATATCTATGTCCAACATAGTCCTTAAGATATTCAGGGGGATTTCGAGGTCTAGTGGATTTTCGTACGACTATAGGCGAATTGTCTGAGGAAGTGGATGGTTGGTTATCACTCGGCCTTGTAGTGTTAATAGGAGTTACAGAATCATAGGAGTTACTATTGGTACCTGGGTCTCCATGCATTGTAGGCTCCACACCTTGTGATGGAGGTGATGACTCCCTTGTCGCATCCTCCTCACCTTCATGAAAAACATTATCCACATCACCAGTAGTATAGTCCTCCCCCTGACTATGAGTGTTGTTGCTAATTTGAGACTCACCTGAAGTAGGAGCAAGAACAGGAACCAATGTAGGGCTCTCATCATAAACACTCCCCCTTTCTTGCTGCTCTTCAGGTGGAGATAAATAAATACCGGACTCACTAGACAAAGCGTAATATGGTTCATTTTCACGAAATGTTACATCCATGCTTACAAAAAAACGACGCTCCGAAGGACACCAACATCTATATCCCTTTTTTGAGGAAGGATAACCAACGAACACACATTTAAGTGCCCGCGGATCCAATTTCCTGACTGAACTTCTATAATCATGGACAAAACAAACACATCCAAATACCTTTGGAGGGACAACAAAGTCATTTGACTTTAAAAGACACTCCGCGGGAGTTTTATGAGCTAAAACACGAAGGGGCATGCGATTAATCAAATAAGTTGCAGTCTTAATTGCTTCACCCCACAAGAATTTTGGAACATTCATCGTAAACATCAAAGACCTTGCAACCTCAAGTAAGTGCCTATTTTTTCGCTCTGCCACACCATTTTGTTCAGGGGTGTCAACACATGTGGTTTGATGTTCTATACCATTTAAGGCGAGAAACTGATCAAAATCATGGTTGACATATTCTGTTCCATTATCTGTGCGCAAGATTTTAACACTAAATTCATGCTGATTTTTAATAAGAGCACACAAATCTTTAAAGACTGACAAAACATCACTCTTATGCTTCAGAAGATAGAGCCATGTGTAACGACTAAAACAGTCTATAAAGGTTACAAACCATCTATGTCCAGAAACAGAGACAACCTCACAGGGTCCCCAAACATCAGAATGAATCACTTCAAATGGTCTCGTACTTTTGAGACCAATGCTTGGGTAGGATCCCCTGGTATGCTTAGCTAGTTCACAGGCATCACATACCAGGGCGTCCTTAGGACACAACTTGAACAAAGTAGGATAGAGACGTGATAGAGCTGCAAAAGAAAGATGACCTAGCCTACGGTGATGTAACACTAACTCTTGACATGGAGATAAATAGGATGCGAGGGCCACTTCATCACTTCCATCATCAAGGTAGTAGAGACCATCATGCTCGGTCCCAGTCCCCAAGAGTCTCCCTGTCTTTAGCTCCTGAAAAACACAACAAGTAGGATCAAACCACCCTCCACAATTAAGTGATTTTGTAATAGAGCTAACTGATAGGAGATTGACCGGGAATTTTGGAACATGTAAAACAGGAGATAAGGATAATGATTTTGTGCAGCGGATGGATCCACGTCCTATATTGGTGCCATGGAACCATCAGCTACACGAACCTTGTCTTTACCTGAACAAGGTGTATAAGAAGTAAATAGATCAGAGGCTCCTGTCATATGGTTCGTGGCTCCTGTATCAATGATCCAGGACCTTGATTGTGTTGTGGTATTATTAGTGTGGTCGAATTTTATACCTGGACTAGAAGTGGCAATCAAACTGGAGTTAGCCTTAGGGGAACTCTGATGGGAAGAAGAGCCTTCAGAGAGTTTAAGCTTGGAAGTGAACTCTTCAAGAGCTTGAACATCTATCACCGGTGGTTCCCGTAGGGATGCTATGTGGCCTGCTTGCTTCTTGTTTGCTCCCTGAGCTACACCTGACCGATTTTTTCCTTTTTCCCACCAAGAAGGATAGCCATGCAGTTCAAAGCACACCTCCTTTGTATGTCCATTCTTTTTGCAGTAATCACAAAAAGATTTGCTCCTCTCTGTTTTTCCAAATAGGCGAGGTGGTCGACGTGATTGCATCATCAAGGCTGCACGATCATCCCCACACCTCATGATATCTTCCTTTGGCTGAGCCAAACGAGTTTCTTCTTCTAGCATACTTGAAATAATGTCATCAAGACTCGGCCATTCAGGCTGAGAAAATATAAGTTGTCGCCTCAAATTGAAGTCTGTATTTAGTCCATCAAGGAACAACTTGGCTACAAGTGACTCGAACCATTTGTGATGGACCGCTAGATCTTGTTTATCAACTGGTTGAAAAGGATGAAAGTAATGCAAATCTCTGTACAGCCGTTTCACCTCTCCAGCATACTCGGTCATTGATTTTGTGCCTTGCTTCAAATGAGTAAGCTCGTCCATGATGCGGGTGGCCTGCATTTTATTTGACTTTCCAGCAAACTGCTTCTCTAGTGTTGCCCAAACTTCATGCACTGTTGGCATGATCTCTACCTGTTGCCGAACAATTGGTTCCATACTTCCCAGCAGCCACACAAGTACCCTGTCATTGGTCTGTCTTGTGTGAATATCACTGATTTCCTGCTTTTTTCCATCATCAACAAGCAAGCTCTCGTGGCCATGGGAACTCAATATCAATTGAGCATGGCGTGCCCAACTGATATAGTTGCCAGGACCTGACAACCTAACTGGATTGGGTTCAAGTGCATGCTTGACTGCCTCAGGGACTAACTTGTTTTGCTGCTGTTCAAGCAATTTACTGAATATCTCATACATCTTGTCCATGCTAGTGTTGTCTCCCATTGCTTACAATACAATCCGAACCAACAACTAGGAGTGATTTAATTATTCCACTAATCACCAAGCAACTTCAGCCTCACGGTCAACAGTAGCAGTAGTATGATGTACCTTTGATAGCAGAAGGTAGACTTGAGCAGTAGACTTGAGCAGAAGGAGCAGAAGGTCTTGACACAAATAAACGGCAAGCCGCACCACACTTCCGCTGCCCACAGATGCACTCAAGTGGCAGGAGATGTACTGAACGTACCTCTAGGAGAAAGAGATGGGGGCTGTCAGAAATCGGAATAGACTTCAACTCACAGCAGCTCCGCGGCCAATCTACGGCGGTCGATCTGCGCAGGCGTCACAGCACCTTCAAGAACAGCTCCGCCTCAATCCAATTCCTCACAGGAGGCAACAAATCTGCTCAGAATCGCAGGGGAACCGCACTAGATTCGACCTGCTCTGATACCATGTAGACTCTCACTCAGGAAATATCAAAGATTTCAATTAACTTGGATCAGATTGGAGTACATCGTAAGAGGGAGATGCAGAGGTCAAATACAACTATTCTGAATCTTCTCTATCCTTCTCGATGGATCCTCTCTAATATTATATCCCTTTTTCAACTTAGACCTTGAACACTTATCTAATTATATCCAACTACCAACACGACTGTTGAGTGAGCTAGTGCTTCTTAAAGGCTTAGCTTTCGTACCTTCACCAGCTCAAATACCTGTGATTTCCAACCATGGTTTATTCTTTTTTCCGGTGGTGTATATAGAGTCTTGATTCGAAGCTCTGATTGTTATATGGTTGTATGACACCTATGCTTGTTTAATTACCCCTTGAACTGGTGGCTCACAGTTCTGGAAAGGTCTGCACAAAATTAAAAATTGGGTGGCGAGAGGGATTGCCTATCAGGTAGGGAATGGTAAAAAAGCAAGATTTTGGAGAGATGTTTGGCTTAAAACAGTGCCTTTGTGCTTCCGCTTCCCTAGACTGTTTGAAATCTGCGAGGATAGGGAAGTCGACGTGAGTAGTGTCATTCGACCGGACGGGATTCATTTGGCCTTTAGAAGAGCTTTTGGAGACAGGGAAACTTTGGAGTGGGATGATTTGATGAGAGAGTTGGGTGGAGTCCAGCTGACGGGGGAGGTTGATGTGGGGTATTGGGCGTTAAATGATAAAAAAGTTTATACTGCCAAATCAATGTATAACTTGATTCTGGACCCAGGCGTTAGAGACACGAGGGTGATGGAGCTTTGGAAATCTTATATGCCTTTGAAAATTAAATTTTTTGTTTGGATGCGTATTAGGGGGAGGATACAGGTTACGGTCGACCTGAAAGCAAAAGGGTGGCCGGGGAGTATTGGGTGTAGTCTTTGTGGAGAGCCGGAAACCGTTGATCATTTGATTTTCAATTGTCCTGTTTCACATTTTAGTTGGTGGTGTCTTAGGGATGCTTTGGGTTGGGATCATCCGCCTGTAAGTTTCGAGGATTTCTCAGAGGTTGCTCTGAAGAAACCTGGGGTTAAAGGGAATCTGAATTTCTGGCTATGTTTTGGAGCTTTGGCTTGGGCTATTTGGAATACGAGGAATGATCTAGTGTTCAATCGTAAAGTGAGCTCTTCTCCACTTACTAATCTACATCGTGCTATTTCTTATATGTCACAGTGGAAGGTGCTCTTACCGGAAAAGCATAGGAGTGGACGTGATGCGCTCCTGGACAAGATGATGATGGTGGCTAAAAACCTACAACTGTTGGGGTTGTCTCGTAGAGGTGTTGGTTAAGTTGCTTAGATTTCGTTGCTTAGTCGGTGTAGTTATCTAGTGTGCTTTGGGTCCCCTGCGTGGGTTGCTTCCTGGTGCTTGTAATGCTCTATCTCTAGTCCTGCCTGGAGTTCTTTTCGTTCGTGTTATGTTTGTAACAGTAGGGTGGCTCTGCCTCCCTTGAGCCTTTCCTCTCATTACCCCTTGAAGCTGAAGTGACTAATGCTTGTGTAGATGCTGAAATTTATGTAATTATCTATAGTTTGAAATTTGCCAACTAATTCGGCTCATGCATGTTTCTGTTTATTTTGGGTCTAAGGAACTAATTTTCTACTATTTATGTATCTAGTGGTTCCTAGTACTCAACTGTTACCAATCTATATGCCTCGTCCGGTCGTCCCACAAAGAAACGTTATGTAAAAATATATTGTAACTAATGCTTGAGTGAATATAAAACTATGCGGTAATCAAAGTTAATTAAGAAAATATGCCATATGAGATAGACACCGTGAGTAACTTGTCTTACTCTTTTACAAATTACTCTTTTACAAAGAGATCATCTCGCGACGACCAGAAAACAAATGTATATTTTCCAGACGGATCTTTTTCCACATAAAGATTGTTTTTTCAAAATATGAACAATCGTCCTATGCGGCTAGAGAAATGCTGACATGATAATTCTATTATATACTTGTTAAAAATTAGTGGTGTATTATACTGTTCTATTTTATTTTTTGCGTGGTACTTTTCTATTCAAATACCAACCCGTTAGCGAAGGTGGGCATAGCCCAACCCAGTCCATCGTTGTTGCTTCCCAGTATATTGTGGAAATTATGAAACCCTAAAATTGTGTGTTGTATTGATCTGATCCTCGCGGGGTATATAAGGAGTACAAGACTTGGGAGGCAAGTTGCCTATGACTTGGAGTACAAGATAATATGTAGAATCCTAGTCTATTTGTCCTATACGTATTCCAACATATATAACCAGAGTCCACGAGGACCACGCCTCTCGTCCAACGAAAGAAAAATCATCTCGTTCATGTAGTGGAGACTGCGACAGAATCACGACCGGCGGCGGCGACCATGGCTAAGGCCGCAAGGGCAGCAGCGACGCCTCTCCTCCCGGACGAGATCGTCTTCTGGGAGATCCTGGTTCTCCTCCCACCGAAATCTCTCCTCCGGTGTCGCCCCGTCTGTCGCGCTTGGCACCACGCCACCTCCACCCGCGACTTTCTCCTGGCACACCACGCCCGGCAGCCCCCCCTCCCCATCGTCCGCCGATTTGAATACACTGACCAAAACATCCTCGCTTTCGACCACCGGGCCGCCGCCGACGCCCAACTCCAACCAGTCGCCCCGTTTGGCACCAAGTTCTCGCTGGAGGCCTCCTGTGACGGCCTCCTCGTCCTCTCCAGTGCTGACATGTTCGGCACCTGCTTCTCCGTCTGCAACCCGGCCACGCGCGAGCATGCTCCCCTCCGGAGAGCGTGGGGCTTGAGGTTATTGGGGATGTACCTGCACCGCCCTACCGGCGACTACCGGCTATTGCTGCACCGGAGTAGACGCATTGAGTCGCTTCTCGGACATCTACTCCCTGAAGGAAAAATTGGATGCTACGCCCTCGCGCTGGGCTCCGGCGAGCCACTAAGGTACATCGGGGCATGGAGACGGTTACAACGGTGCAATTCGAGGCACCTGCCCTGGTCCGCAATAGCATGCATTGGTACCAAGGACAACGTCAAAACAGAAGCGACCTAGTATTGGTATTCGACACCACAACTGAGTTGTTCCGACAAATGCGCCCTCCTCCGGTTGTTCTCAGTCCCACCACCAAGTCATATGTCTTTGAGACAGAAGGCGCCCTTGGTATCTCTAGCTACAACGATACTATGAAAATTCTTGATATATGGGTGTGGCAGCATTACGAGGATGAAGTTTGGGAGCGCAAGTACCGGGTCGAATTACCGGTCACCGAAATAAGGAGGCCGTTTGGAAGATGTTATGACGATTGGGATGTGAGTGTTGTGTCGATGGATGGGGACGTCCTCTTGTTGCTTAGAGTGGGCTCGTGTATGTTTTTCGTCGACGCGGGTGGCAGACTGGTTGACAACGTCTATCATGATAGCCAACAATTCTCTCCTTGTGAACTTCGGCTCAAACAATCTCTTGTTCCGCATACCTTCTTTACGGCACTGGAAGATCATGTTGTGAACCAATCACCTTTTGTCTGACGGCTGTTGAGATAGGTAGTGCTTCTTAACGGCTTAGTTGCCGTATTTTCATGAGCTGCAATGCTTGTGGTTTGGTTAAGTATGAACACCGCTGGCTTATTCTTCTTGCGTTGTTGTATATAAAGTTGTGATCAGAAGCTCCGATTGTCATATGGTTGCATGACATCTATGCTTGTTTACATACCCTCTGAGGCTGAATGGAATTTCTGTTTTCTTTTTGGGCTGAGGAATTGGTTTTGTGTTATTCATTTATCTATTGCTTCGTAGTACTCAACTGTTACTGATCTACATGCCTGGTGTCCATATTTCTTGAACGGAATAATCAACTTTACCTTTTTTTATATAGTGTTTTTCTTGATAGTAAATATGTGGAGTTTCATGTTTCTACCGTTTGTTGTAGCAAGAAAGAAAAGAGGCAGGTTCTCTTTGTTGACATGCCGGCTGCATTTTGATTACTAGAAGAACTAGAAGCACCACACGTTAAAGTAATGGTTGCATCGTAGTCACTTCTCCGTGTAATGTTGTGTTATAATTCAATTTTGTATTTTTGTTGATGATTCAGTTGCATGGTTTGATAGGCCTTATGGGGGAGTTGGGAACTACCAATTTAGCAATTATAACAAGATCTGGTTATATGTGTGTCTAAGAGTTTTAGTATTCTTGTAAAAAATATGGGTACCGTAACCTGAAAACCTATAAATGGACTTTTGTGCTTCCATCCTGGCTCTTTTTTCGTTGCATTGAAGAAACAATTACTTACAAAATAGCACAAAGGCTTGCTATGGTCTGGCTCATGTCCCACATTGTGTTCATATCTCGTGCTGGACAGTACAAGTTGCAGTAAATAAGTTGAGAACCACCCAGATCATTTCCTTCAGAACGGTCAAGTAAGTTGTGTGTGATATGAAACTGGGGATCGCGATCGAGAAGCGTGTTCACGGTTCACCTGAAACTGTTTGGTGCGGTATGGATGCTCAAACATGCCCTTGCAAAGGCAAGACAGAGCAGAGAATTCAGAGTAGTGGTTGAAACATATACCAGTGGGTGAGAGTAGCAGGTGATCCATGTAACGGCTGTTGGAATAAAATCATACTACATGAAGTGTTTCCAAACTCAATCAGTATAATAAAGTCGTAAGATTGTTCTAGATCTTTTCCAGCATAGAATGAATGCATTCAATAGTTATTTTGTACAGAAAAACGACGCACTTGGGCGTGGTAGAAAAGTGCCTAGGTAAAAGTTGCATGAGGAAAATGCATGTGTGATGAACTCACCACCTATGCTAAGATCGATGCCAGGAATGAAAAGCACTTCCACCCACACCTCTACGACTAGGTTCCAGCAGTCAGTTTCATGGATGTCAATGAACTCCTGGGCGACGCAACAATAGAGAGATATCAATAACCATTTCCTAGCTTCAAGCATCTTCATGAATCATGATAGCTTCCTTCTAGTTAAGGGAGCTTTTGAGCGGTAGACTCCCTATTGATCATCTCATCAGAGCTATCTGTAAATCGAGGGGCGGCTCGGCGCTGGCAAGCTCGAGGTCCACGCCAAACAGCCGGACGCACCGCCGGCCGCCTGGCGCCCTGACGTCGTCGTCGACCGTTGCCGTCACGAGCCGCTGCGTCTCAAGGACGGGCGGCCGTACAACGGCCGTGGCCGGCGTCGAGCCTCCTCGGCGCCGGCAGTCGATGAAGAGGCGCTCCCCGGCGCGGCAGAAGGATACGGTGTCCCCCGCAGCGAGGCGGCGGTCGCGGACGAAGGCGCTCCAGCCCTTGGTCATGACGTAGCTCTGGCTGCTGCCCCAGTAGGAGAAGCGGAACGCCCACGCCTTCCCGCCACCCCGCGCGTCCTCGAACCGCAGCACGGCGCCCGAGGCCGCCCCGCCGCCGGCGAGCAGCGGCGGGAGGAAGTGCCGCTCGGCGAAGTGCTTGGGCACCACCAGCCGGTTCAGCTTCCCCACGTCGCTCGGCGTCACCGTCTTGTCGAACATGTGCTCCCGCCTCATAGTCATCTCCTCGCCGCCATCTGCTCCCTGCTGCTGCTCGACGTCAACGCCATTGACGATGGATTTGCAGCTCAGATATTAGATTCACCGATCTTTCTCTTGCTGCCTGGTCCAGATTGATGGATATGCACCTGCACATGTGTGCATCTATTTATACTTGAACTCCTCCATATCCTGTTTGGCGACAAGTCGTCTACCCAGGCGTGGACTTTCCATGTCTGGCAGAGCACTCATCCATATCCTGTTTGGCCAATCTGAGCCGTAGCTCCTATCTTGTTAGTGATCGGATGGTCAAAAAACATATGCATGCATCGTTGCCTAGTGTGCATGTCTGACGTGTCACGCCTATATAATTTGATCTGTAACTAGGAAGCAGGTGCATGTGAAACCATGAGGCGATCGTCTGTGACTAACAGCGATACGACAAGCTAACATCTAAGATTAATTACTTATTTACTTACCGTAAGAATAATGAATTTGCAGCGTCAACGCGGTAGATTTGTGGAAAATGGAACGGGCCCTGGTCAATGCTAGGCATATAACCCCGAGAAATTAATGTCATGTTTGTTGATTAATTAAGGTTGAACATGTAATAATCATTACTATATGGGATGCAAGCTGCAGAGTTTGGCAATAATATGCTTACAAGTCTTAGAGTAGCAGTACAACTTACCAGTAGTACTATTATTGGGTTGGTATATCCTTTGCAAGTTTTGACTATTCTTATAATTTGGATGCAACGATGCCAGGAGAAGTATTTTTAACGTATAATTGAGCACCAAAGTATATAGACAGTTTAGAAAGATAATATGCACTTTGGGTTGGTGCATTGTGGTGGTGAACTTGTCATGCATCCTCCTGTCCCAAATAAATCATTTTTATTCTTTACCGTCATTAATCAAGCTGGCAATGGGATGTCAGGTACTTGGCCCTGGTGACGATGTCAGCCTTGAAAATTTGTTTAGGTCACCTCTGCTTTACTTAGACGTGGTCACATCCAAATTAAGGTTCTTTCCTGTAGTAGAGCACACTTGTTTATGTATGATGAATAAGTAAACTATGTTTCTTGACCAGGAGATTATGGCCAATGAAACCTTAGGTGCATAAATTAAGCATCACAACTTGGGTGGTCCGGAGTGATCTCGTCCAATTGTACCCATGCATCTCAACTTGGGTGGTCCGGAGACACATTTTAAATTTGCACACATTTGTGATCTCAACTCAACACAACTCTCAAGGGCCAAATTTACAGTTATAATATTTCTATTTCAATCAGCTGTAGCTAGTTTATATAGTACCATGTCCGGCCCAAAACCGCTTTGGATTTGGACCAGCGAGCAGCAAGCATGCATATGTAGGGCGTTGTTTCTTGTAACCTAGCTAGGTCGGCATATTAAAGGTTTGTGGTATTTTGCATAACACAAGCAACAGTAACCAGTAAGTTAATCATGTCAATGCGGAGGTTATGAGCTACTCAGAAGGGTGATTGATGAGATAATTAAGGAGATCAACTGGTAATCAGATCTTTTGCAATTGCTGTTACAGAGAATACACACATGGCTCTTTGCTCGCATGATTTTAGAAATGTGGAAATTGAAAAATAAACATATGAATTGGATGGGATGACATGTAGAATCTCTACATGTATTGGAAACACATAAATGTAGAATGAATTTCTTTAGGTTGCAATGCAAAGAAAATGCAAGAATAATTATGAAGGATTAAATGTTTGGTGAAGTTCCCACTGAAACAAAGATGAAATATTCTTGTAGTCGACTTTATGAAACTTTTTTTTCGAAATTGCAAGCTAAGGAGACCAGCAGAAGTTTCAACTGTTTCTAAATCTATGAACCAAACAAGCACCATATGAAAATAATTGCTAAGGGATTTTTTTTTTGTTTCAACCCAAGAGGCTTTGGTAGTGGATAACTATGCTAGAGGCAACTACATGGCACGTATATATTGTATGAACTATATGTAGAGAGACAACCAGAGAGATTCATAAATTAAATGGTGAATAGATTAATTAGGTTTATATAATTAGATGGCATCCAAGGTGGAGAACTGGAAAAATTCTCGTACAAGTTTAACAGTACAACTTATGCTAGTGGTACTAATATTATTGGGTTAGTACCTACCTAGTGCAAATTTATTAGTTTCTTGACACAACTATATGCCAGGAGAAGTATTGTTGGATTGCATATTCAATTCAACATTATATATAGCTTATGACAAAAGAAAATATGCAATTTGGGTATGTGCATTGTAGTGGTGGTAGGCTTGTCATGCATCTCTTCAGCAATTGTTAGTACCTTAAACGTGCAACTAGACAATTAGGAGTGTTAGCTAATTAAACCTGTTAATTGGCTTGGTGACGTCACCCTTGAAATGGTTGTGTAGGTCACTGCCACTTTACTTGGACCTGGTCACAACCGAAGGTTGTTCCCTGGGCACTTTGACACGCTTTGTGACAGTGTATAATTGTCAAACTATAATTAAGTAAAGTTTTCTGAGCAGGAGATTCTGGCCAATGAAACCTTAGGTGACTAAACTAAGCATCACCACTTGTGCTGATCTCCACTGACCTAGTTTAGTTAGTTGGTCATGCATCTGAGATGTCCACATGAACTTCATTACTTAATGCGCTTATGATTGAATATTATACTCAATATTTCTTAAATTAATTTTTGTTTTATCTTAACTCTGTAAAGTTTAACCAAATATACATGAAAATTATAAACGTCGAAAATATCAAAAAGAAGAGGGATAACCAAATAAATGGTTAATTGAATCAGGGTTTTGTTTTCACTCACACGTCAAAATAGCTCACAAACCCCAAGGGATAAGGTAATGCATCAGAGTGTCTTTGCCAAGCCAAAGGAACTTACTCTGAAAATTCTCGGACGATGCAATGGATTTTGCATTTTTGAACCACCAAAGGCTTGGATTCTATTTGGGTTTCAGATGACCAACCGGCTATTACGAACCGCGTGGAAATAAATAATAGAAAAGGAGCTCTAGTATAAAGATCTTGATTGCTGAAAAGCAAGCTTGCTTAACCTGAGGAGAGGTCATCATACATATGACACTAGCTATAATCAACTTATAATCATCTAACATGCCGAAGAAGTGAATGACGCGAGTTGCATTAATCTGGATTGGCTCTCCTTGTTGGTCTGGTCGTTGGCGCCTTGGCTCCAGTTGGATATACATGTTGGCCTTTTTATATAATGGACACTGCATTTTTCATCTTCAAGTTGGATTGAGATGCATATATCATGTACATATAGTGGGCCGAGTTATTCAGTGATATATTATGCATCGGAGCTGGCTGTCCTGAGCGCACGCGTACACTGTACACGGCCATTTCAATTAGCATGGTTGACATATATGCCGACCTTACAAGTACATGAAAACGTACTACTCGTCGTCCTTCAAAGAAATGAGAGCAAGATGGAGCCTGAGTGGACCGTCATGTATGTACATGAAAATATGCAGATAATAAAATCTCCTAAAATTGACCATTATGTACCTAGATTATCTTTTAAATTTTCTCATTGTTTTCTTAATGAATCATGGAAATGGTAATATTAAGTTTTCATACAAAATAAACAATTATGTGGATTAGTACCGTGAAAATTCCAAAATCACTCATTATTAAGCTTTCTCTTATTTTTTCTTACTACTAGTCATTGTTATCCACTAAAATCATGAATTTGAAAATCACTCATTATTTTTTCAAGGAATTAGTATGTACTTATTGATCACAAGAATATTTTTACAATAATTATAGGACTTGCCTAACTCGGATATTTTCATATCGTGTAGTTTTATGGCTTCCAGGGGTAGAATTTACAAGTATGCATCTTGCGATCATGCATATGATAAACTTGAAGAAATTTGAATTATTTATAGAAGTGGACAAAAGAGTGATCGAAGTTTCGCTCTAATCGATGAACTAGGGGTATATCGTCGAGATGAGTGCGATGAACTTTGACATGACCTTTGCTAGAATTGAATCTTTTGGAAAAGATTGAAAAAATCAAAGTATGAAATATTGCAAAGATAAAATCGTCACATTTCAATACAACTGTAAAGTTATAATTTAAATATGAATCTCAAAACAAATACTACCGCTGGTCCGCTTTAAGTGTAGCTAAATGTCTACTGTATTAGTACTGCTGACAGTTATTACGGATCAGAGGAGATATTTTCTATAATGTTCAATAGTTTAGATGAGATATAATGGAGGTAAAACTAATATAGTAATATTTAAATTCAAGATTATGTATTGATCTCAATATTTGTATAATAATTATTTTATTTTACAAATATCCAAAAGAAACACAAAGAAGATCACATGAAGAAATAAAATAAAATAAAACCCTAAACTAAATCGTGATCTTCATTTCATTTTCTTTGCACCTGCAAAATAAACACAAAGAAAAATTAAAATGTTGGTTATGGTTGGAATGTTTACCTTCACCCTTTTGGTGATGCAATGTTTGATTTAGCTAGTGGAAATCAAGAACTAATCTTGATTCCCCAAGGTTATTAGAGGGGTAATCATCATCTTAGCTGGGGAAAGAGGCGATAAGATTTTTGGGGAGTGCTCTCGCGCAACTACTAACTTCTTCACCGACGACTACTTCCCTGACGCCAACAACATATTCGGGCGACATTTCTATTGCAGAAAACACCTTAAACGGACTTCTTCATATGCACCATATGTGTTTCTACCTCTTATGTTCGAGATCATGTTACAATTCCTGCTCATGTCAATCGGTATTGACATGTTATTTTTGTCCTTTTCACTGATCTGTATGACTGGTTTGATTTCTACTTTTACGGTCATGCTGTATCTACTGTTTTCATGAATTAAACCTTATAAAACATTCTCATATTTCCATCAGTTCTAACCATACGTCTATACTTCTAGAAAATTTTCACCTTGAAGAACTGTTGCGCCAGTTCTTGGTTTTTTCTCTGAAGAATTATTGTGTCATAGGCAAATTCTTGTGAAGCTTGTGATTAGCATTCAGCATGCTGATTCTGTTGGCCGAGTTCCGGCGGGATTTTTAGGGTTTTGTCAGAGGTTTTGGTGGGATGGTCACTCGATCAACAGTGATTGTTTCTTTCTGGCAGCACAGTGGGAGGTTTTTTATCTTTTGAGTTTTTTTTCGTCGGAAATGTCTGATTAGGCCCACGAGACCATTCACCCATACTATTTTGGGCTGAATTAACTATGTATGTGTTTTATCAATTGGACTGTGCAATTGATTTGGCTTTATGTAATTATTATCTTGTGTTAAAATACTTTTGTTTTAGTGAATGTTTTTTGCGTTAATTTTTTTTAGCAAATTTGTTTTGCCTCACGTCACTATTCCTTGAATGAGAGTAGACCTTTACCCATATTTTTTTGTCTTCTTAATAGTCAATAGCTTATTGTCTTTGCTTTTTTCTATACTTTGTTGTATAGCTCGATGAAAACAAGCAGAACTCCCGATTTGCTTTTTCTATTACTTTGTTGTATAGCTCGATGACAACAGGCAGAATACGAGGCTAAATTATTGACGATCAAATAACAATTATTGGGGATAGATAGAGCACTAAATTTTATTGTTTGGATGTGCTTTTTCCTTAGAAAATCAGGGGCTGAAAAAAAAAGTCTCCTTGTTGGTGTCTCCGCCCCTGCTTGTCACAGTAGATTTTCTCCTCTCTTTTTGTTTCCCTGAAAACGATTTTTCCTTGTTGGTGTCATTTTCTTTCTGTGTTTTCTTCTTCCGTATCAACTCTCCTTTGTTGGTGTCATCGATTTCAATAATCAAGTTTATTGTGTTCACTTGCACAAATGCTAAATTTACTTACTTTAGCTTGGATGATTATGTTTTTTTGGACATGGAAATGGATCTCCATACTTGGATGATTATGTTGTATGCGATATTTTATTCACATGAAAAGATATGGTATTCATATGAAAAGATATGGTTGTACCATCAAATTATAACAGTGAAGTAATCTCCCTTTGGGCTATAAGCCCGTTTGAGGCCTATGCAGCAAACGAAAGCCCAGCTCAGTCCACGCCTGGCCGCCGCCACTAGAATGAAATTCCAGCCGGCGACTCCGGCGGCGGCTCTCCTCCCGGGCCTCCCCGACGAGACCGTCGCCTAGGAGATCCTCGCCCGCCTGCCCCCCAAGCCCCTCCTCCGCTGCCGAGCCGTCTGCCACGCCTGGCACCGCGCCATCTCCACCCGCGACTTCCTCCTGGCGCACCACGGCCGGCAGCCCTCCCTCCCCGTCGTCTGCGCCTTCGAAAAATCCACCGGACACCACAAAGACGTCCTCGCCTTCGACCACCGGGCCGCCGCCGGCGACGCCCGGCTCCAGCCCGTCGCCCGGCTCGACAACGACGACCTATTCTGTCTCCAAGACTCCTGCGACGGCCTCCTCGTCCTCTCCGCGAGCACGACGGACAACCGGCCCTGCTTCGCGGTCTGCAACCCGGCCACACGCCAGCGCGCTCTCCTCCGGCAACCGTTGGACGCCAGCTTGTTCAATCTTCTGGGAATGTACCTGCGCCGCCCGTCCGGCCAGTACAGGCTGCTGCTGTACCGGACGAGCAGCAGGTTTTCGTTCGCCGGGCATCTGCTCCCTGAACCCAAGACCGGCTGCTACGTCTCCGCGCTGGGCTCCGACCAGCCGCCGAGGTACGTCGGGGGCCGGAGGCAGCATCGGCATTGGGCTTCTACACGCCTGCAGTCCTTGTCAAAGACTGCTTGCACTGGTCTCCACTTCAGCATAGCACACTGGTTATAACTGTATTCGACACCACAGCCGAGTCATTCCGGCAAATGCGTGCTCCAGTTGTTCCTGACAAGTCACATGTGTTTGAGATGGATGGCAAGCTTGGCATCTACAGGCACGACTATGCCATGAAAGTTGTTGACGTATGGGTTCTAACGGACTATGAAGGCGAGGTCTGGGAGTACATGTGCCGAGTCGACTTGCCGGTCGCAGATATGGTCAGGGGACGGTTTGGAAGGCCGAAAGGCCAGTGGGATGTGAGCGTCGTGTCGTCGACGGATGGTGCCGTCATCTTGCTGGTCAGTCGTGGCCAGTGGCTGTTTTACGTCGACGTTGATGGCCAACTGGTCGACAGCTTCCATCGCGATGGCCAGAAGTTGTCTGCTTGTGGAATTCATCTGAAACAAACTCTTGTTCCTCATGCCTTCTTCACGGCACTAGAAGATTATACTGTGAACGCCCCGCCTTTCATCTGATGGACGGATGTTGAGTGAGGTAGTGATTCTTAACGGCCTAGCTGTTGTATCTTCATGAGCTGCAACGTATATGGATTGAATTATGTATGAACCTGCTAGCTTCTTCTTTTTGCAATGATGTATCTAGAGCTGTGATCAGAAGCTCTGCTTGTTATATGGTTTGCATCACATCTATGCTTGTTTATATACCCTTTGAGGGCTCAAGTGACTATTGTGTGTGTCCATGTGAAAATTAACAAGTTATCTCTGCTTTGAAATAGTTTTTTGTTGTGTGTGCTATATGCCCCGTGTCCATATTTCTTGAACTGAAGAATTGTCTTTCCCCCTTTTATCTAGTGGTCTTCTTGATAGTCAACCTGTAGGGAGTTTCCTGTTTCTACCATTTGTTATAGCTGACGATGAAAATAGGCTGATTTTCCTCTTTGTTGCCTTGCGAGCTGCATCATCTGGTTATTAGAATAGCTGGAGCACCACTCAAATTAAAAGGTTGCATCATATGCAACTTCTCAAAGAAATGATATAATTCAATTTTCTGCATGAATCTGTTATATCCGGTTTGGTAGGTCTTATGGGGACTAATAAGATCGCAATTAAAACAAAAACTGAGCATGGTTATATTTTTCTCGTTCAGAGGAATTTTAGTATTGTTGTAGAACGGACGGGTTCTGCAACCTGAAAATCTATAAATATTCTTTTGTGCTGCCATCCTGTCTGTTTTTTGGTTGCATTGTTTGGAATGATCTGTTATTTATTTCCCTTTGTATGCTAAGTTGCTAACCATTTTAAGGATTAGGTTCAGAAAACAAATTGACTAAATAGCATAAGAAAGGTGCCATGGTCTGACTCAGGTCTCACACTATATCCATGTCTCATGCAAGACAGCACCAGGCATGTTGTGTGATAGTAAGTTGACATTCACCCTGATCATTTCCTTCAGAATGTAGAAGTAAGTTGTAAAAGCAAGTTCATATATATGTGTGTGATATGAAACTAGAGATCGAGAAGTCTCTTCACCTGAAACAATTTGGTGCCGTGTGCCATTGGAAAGCCAAGAGTAAGCACAGAATTCAGAGTAGTGGTTGGAACATAGACCAGTGGGTGAGAGTGGCAGGTCATCCATGGAACGGCAGTTGCATGTGCAGCTACTAGTTCTCACTGTACGTCTGTACTTCTATAAATTCTTCACCTCGAAGAACTGCTGCATCAAGTCCTGGGTGTTTTCTTTGAAGAAGGATTGTCCTGGCTGAGTTCTTCTGAAGCTTGTAGTTCGCATTCAGCAGCAGCTTCTGTTGGTGGAATGGATCCGCGTGGGCCTGGAGGCCCAGGTTGGGGATGCCCTGGAGGGCGGGGTCCGGTACCACCTGGAGGGCCTGGATTTCCGGGTGGCCCTGGAGGACCAGGTTTGGGAGGTCCTGGAGGGTGGCGTCCGGTACCACCCGGAGGGCCTGGATTTCCGGGTGGCCCTGCAGGACCAGGTTGGGGAGGCCCTGGAGGTTGGCGTCCAGTACCACCTGGAGGGCCTGGATTTCCAGGTGGCCCTAGAGGACCAGGTTCGGGAGGCCCTGGAGGTTGGCGTCCAGTACCACCTGAAGGGCCTAGATTTCCTGGTGGTCCTGGTAAGTTGGATCTTCAGCTAAGTAATGAAAAAATGATAAGAAAAGGCCAAGTAATTGTGAATGGAAATTTACTTTTCAAAGTAATACCATTAAGTTTACACCTCAACAAGAATAAGGGAATCTAGACAGTCAGATAGTTAGTTTTTCAGGGGTCAACCAAATCAAAGTGCAATATTTATATAATGATGAAGCATACATTTGCCGGTTAGCATTTTTCCTCTGATTCTCTAAAGCTCTGACAAATGCTTCTTCTGCAGCTTCTACCTCCTCTGATGCTGTTGCCTGCTCCAAGACTTTGGTAGGCTCGTTCCACGAGCACCCAGGCCCGGGCGGCCCACCACCTCCCTTCTGACGGCACGCAGAACATATCCACACCAACAAATAATGCACTGCTGGGTCATCACAGTCGCTGAAGAACTTTACTTCAATGAACAACAAATAAGCTGTTGGAACATGGGAGTGTCCTGTGCTACAGTATACATCTACTATTGAAAAACCTCGTGTCATATCTCTTTGAGATCATTGTATGCAGTATTACCTTGTTACCGGTACTCGTTATTTCAGTGACTAAATGCAGTTATCAGGGCTCTGCTCTACTTTACTACCTTGTTGTTTCATTTCACAAGTTAGCATGTGAAATAAGATGCATACTCAGTCCAAACATGTCACATTAGAATTCCATAACTTGTGTTTAGAATCCAGCACTTGGCTGAATGCAGCAGCACCTGTCTAGAGGTTGTGCCAATTTGCTAGACAGATTTATGGGCACGTTCAAGCTGAACCCAGCTAGATTTTTCTAGTTTTCTCCCATTATATTTGAAAACCCAAAGTGATTTAGAACAGTTCAAACCAGAAACAAATAGGTTTGAATCAAAATATAGGTTCAAACTTGGGGGCTTTGCAAGATCCTGTCCAGCTAGCAACCAAGGACAAGATACGTTTAATGTGTCTTGCATGAAAGAATATAAACTATATACAATGGAAACTTGTACGAGATAGTTTCTGCACTGAAATGTCTTCGGTGGTCACTCAAGGTAAGGTAACAGCTTCTTTTGGAGGAGTTTTTTTTCTTTCTATAGGAACCTCCTTTTTTAAAGTTAATCCCACACATATCTTCTACATGGCGAGGAGTATTACTTTCTATGCTTATTGTGGACGATTGGGGAATTTTCTGGAATCTTACTCATATTCCTTCTCTTCCTGATTGTGTATATACATAATACATTTACATATCAGTACCTACTAAATAGCTAACATTACAACTGAGTCCTAACAACACTCCCCCTCAAGATGGGGCAAAGATGTCTAACAGCCCCATCTTGTTACAGATTTCATTAAAGTTTGTCACACGCACACCTTTGGTTAATACATCAGCAAGTTGATCCCCTGTTCTCACAAATTTAACCTGCAAGGTCCCCTCTTCTAATTTCTCCTTAATGAAGTGTCTATCAATTTCAATATGCTTAGTTCTATCATGATGAACAGGATTATTGACAATTTTTATAGCAGCCTGATTGTCACAAAAGAGTTGGAGTGGAGCGTCATTATAAAGATGAAGTTCAGCCAGCAAGAGTTTAAGCTATATCAATTCACACACTCCAGATGCCATGGATCTAAACTCAGCCTCCGCTGTTGATCTCGCCACCACACTTTGTTTCTTACTTCTCCATCCGACTATATTTTTGCCAACAAACACACAATAACCAGATGTCGACCTCCTGTCATCTAGACACCCTGCCCAATCGGCATCTGTATATCCTTCTATGTTTAGGTGACCATTGTTTGAAAATAAAATGCCTTTACGAGGACAACTTTTGAGATACCTCAGAATTCTATTCACAACATCTAGATGGCCTGATCTAGGATCATGCATGTATCTACTTACAACACTAACCGCATAAGAAATATCTGGTCTAGTGTGTGATAAGTAGATTAATCGGCCAACCAGCCTTTGGTATTGATATTTATCCACCGGATCACCTGAATCTGCTAATATACGATGATTTTGATCGATGGGAGTTGGTGCTGGTTTACATTCTAACATGCCAGTTTCTGTAAAATCTAGCACGTACTTCCTCTGAGAGAGATAAATACCTTGCAGTCCATAAGCAACTTCAATACCCAGAAAATAGTGTAGATGACCCAAGTCTTTCACCTCAAATGATTTTGCCAGCATTTTCTTCAAGCATTGTATCTCCACTTCATCATCACCTGTAATCACAATGTCATCAACATATACTACCAGGATTGTAGTCTTCTCTCCTCTATGCTTGAAGAACAAGGTGTGATCAGCATTGCTTTGTAGATACCCTAGATTACAAATTTCTTTTCGAAATCTCCCAAACCATGCTCTCGGTGACTGTTTAAGTCCATAAAGAGATTTTTTTAACCGGCACACTTTACCTTCAATCTATTTGCTGCCAAATCCTGGTGGTACTTCCATGTATACCTCTTCTTGTAGATCACCATGCAAGAAAGCATTTTTTACATCCATTTGACATAATTTCCACCCCTTATTTGCTGCTACTGAGATTAAACTCCTAACGGTGTTCATTTTTGCAACCGGAGCAAAGGTTTCATCATAATCAACTCCATATGTTTGACTGTACCCCTTTGCCACAAGTCTAGCTTTATATCGGTCTACCTTCCCTCTGAATTTTGTTTCACAGTAAATACCCACTTACAGCCAACAACCCTTTTGTTAGGAGGAAGAGTAGTGAGGACCCAAGTGTTATTCTTATCAAGAGCTGTCATCTCCTCTATCATAGCAGCTCTCCACTCCGGATATTGTTTTGCCTCCTGCCAATCATGTGGTATAGGTAGAGTGGAATCGAGTGCAGCTACAAATGACTTATACTCGGAACCCAATGATGCATATGACACATAATTTGAGACCTCATACGGGATAGATTTGATGGTAGTTTCCCAGCAGTAATGCGGGCTGCTTCCTAAGAGCAATAGGAACATTTAGATCATTATGTTGGTAAATAGACGTACCATCATAAGAGTCTGAGGTCTGTGGGTCTGAACCATGTGTGTCTCCATGCTCTTGCCCCTCCTCAATTCTCCGTCTTCGTGCATACACCTGAACTTCTCCTTCCTCATTTGGTTTTGGCCACCGAACAGTGTCATTTGATTCCTCATGTTGCTCCCCCTGTAACTGTTCTTGCCTTGCATCTATCACTCCTTCATCATCATTTACACCATCTACAGGTATAACTCCAACTATCATCTTCTGTGATGTTGCATCACTATCTTCTCTTTTATCTCCCCCTGTCTCGTTGTCCAAATCTGTAACATCATTATCATACAAATCAGGGAAAACATCAGTTAAATCTACTGGTTGGCCATAAAATGGTTCATATTCCCTGAATACTACATCCATACTGACAAACATTCTTCTCTCAGACGGACACCAACATTTATACCCTTTCAGTTTTCCCGAATACCCTACAAACACACACTTTAGGGCCCTTGGATCTAGCTTGCCAACAGACGGCCTGTAATCCTTCACAAAACAGACACACCAAAAACCTTAGGTGGAACCACATAACTTGTTTCTCCAGTCAGACACTCTATCGGTGTCTTGTAACCAAGTACCCTGGATGGCATTCTGTTTATCAAATAAGCAGCTGTCATCACAGCTTCACTCCACAGAAATTTCGGAACATTCATAGCTGTCATTATGCAACGAGTGATTTCTAGCAGATGTCGATTCTTCCTTTCTGCCAAACCATTCTGCTGAGAAGTACCTGGACAAGTTGTCTGGTGAATAATCCCGAAACTAGACAAGTACTTATCAAATTGCTTATTCACATACTCTGTGCCATTGTCAGTACGGAATATTTTCATACATGCATATATTGTGTCTTGATCATATTATGGAAGTCAACAAAACATTCAAACACATCATCCTTGTTCCGCACATAAAGCCAAGTGACTCTAGTGCAACAATCAATGAAAGTAACAAAAGAGCGGTGACCATTTAAAGTTGAAACTCCACTAGGACCCCACACATCAGAATGTATAACTTCTAGTGGGGTGTCACTCCGGTTATCAGATGACATATAAGAACTCCTAGTTTGTTTCCCAAATTGACATGCGTCACAAGACAGATTTTCCCTTCTAACCTTATTGAACAGATCAGGATAGAGCTGACCCAAAATGGCAAATGACATATGACCCAACCTGCGATGTTGCAGTAGAAATTCTTCTAATGCTGAAGAGGATAACACAGCTGCAACAGAAGGTGATACTTCCTTGTCCAGGTAATATAAACCATCATGTTGCTCCCTCTTCCAAGTCTTCTTCCACTTCCAAGCTCCTGAAATACGCACCCGTTTGGAAGAAAGATGGCAGCGCAGTTAAGCTCACGAGTAATACAACTGATGGATAAAAGGTTTATGGGAAAGGAGGGAACGTGTAGTACAGAGGGTAAAGAAATATCAGGACTGCACACAACTGTCCCTGAACCCATAATGCTCTGAGTGGAACCATCAGGAAGCTAACACTTTGTCCTGTTGAATGCGGGAATATTTCATGAAATCCTCAAATGAACCAGCCATATGACGAGATGCACCCGAATCAATCAGCCATGGTGACTCCTTGCATCTAGGTTTAACAGAAGTTGAAATATTACCACATTGACCTGCTGATGATGCAATTTCTTCGCAATTTTCCTTATCCTTCTGTTTCATTCGCTTGAACTGGTACCATTTCTCTAATTCAACTGGAGTCATCTGGACTGTAATACTATGAGATTTTCCACCAAATTCGGCTGTCCCCGTTCCACCAGCACCAGCAGGGCGTGCAACTCCACACCAATTACATAATTTTCGAAATGCAAAATTCACATTTTTACAGCCTGAATTTGGGCACAGCCAATCCCCATCTCTTCGCCAAGATTTTCCAGCGCCATAACCAAGTCCTTTACCTCTGACTGGTCCATTATCCAATACCATTTGGTGCTTACCAAATCCACCAAATATAGTTCGGTATTTTCCATCCATAGCTTACAATACAACTGCAAATTCTCCAATTTTACCTTTGCAATTTCTGAGCTCCAGGAACCAATTCTACCTCCAATCCTCTCAATGTTACGTTTCAGACAGTAATGAGCCCTGCACTGCAGTTGAGGACCAACTTCAGAAATTGACCTTCTTGGCTTGGTGCTCCTTCTGGCCGCTGCTGATGCTCCTCGTGTCGGCCTCAAGGTCGCCGCAAAGTCAAAGAAGGACGGCGCGAACTCGCAGCACAGCCTGTGTCACCTGACCTGCTACGTCGTCCTCTGCTGCCCTGTGCGCCCCACACCTGCGCGTGTCTCCACCTGTGCACTGACCCACGCGTCCCAGCGCCTGCACGCCGCCGCGCGCCCGAGCACTACTTCCGCGCTCAACTTGGTCCTGCACCCGCAACACTGCCTTGTTCAGCTCCGGCCGGCCGTCCGCACTTGTCAGCCTTCCTGTACGAGCACTGCCGTTCCTCTCGCCACCGGTCGCCGCCTTCTCCACAACCAGGATGCGCGTCCGCCTCCCTCCTGCTACTGCTACCACAAGTCACAGCTGCAGCGCTGGCCGTCGACTCACCGCCGGCAGCCACCCAGCGTCGCGTGCTCTGATACCATGTGGACGATTGGGGAATTTTCTGGAATCTTACTCATATTCCTTCTCTTCCTGATTGTGTATATACATAATACATTTACATATCAGTACCTACTAAATAGCTAACATTACAACTGAGTCCTAACAACACTTATCAGACTTGTTCCTCCGACTCAAAATAATATGTTACAATCGTCTGACTAACAATTACACTACTTTCATGATACAAAATCATAATCATAAGCAGATACTTTGGAATACAAATCTAATGAAATCAGTTTTATGTCACATAAAGTGTATATATACACTAATCGAATAACCTAATAAAGACGATAGACCTGGTCAATGATTTTTGAGTTATTGGATTTGAGTTCAAGATAGGTGACCACTATTCTTTCAGAGGTATGGCTTCTTCACAGTACAGAATGCGTCGCCGCCACCACGGCCAAAGGCAGGCCTGCTGCCGCCACCGCTATGAAACAGCTAAACAGACAAGGGTAACAGTCTAACAGATTAGCTCACGTGGAGGATTGATTTGCAAAGATAAGTGTAATGAAGGCATGTTTTACATGGTAGGAAACCATACCAATCCATGATCAAGCTAGTAGAAAACAAGAACTGAACACTAGAATATACAATCAAGCAAACAACACTACAGGATCGATAGAGAAGGCATACATATCTGTAAATAATATTAAAGTTTTGGAAAATTCTGAAGTTGTATATAGTGTGCGTAGAACATCCAGGAAATTCACAACAATATTAGGAGAGCTTACACTCCTTCAGAAGACCATCACATTTGCATCATTACAGCAATGACAGAAGGGAGAGATGGAGGAGAACATCTCCAGAGTCTCACCCTCGGAAATTCCTTTTTGTGGACAACAATCTGCATAACAGTATCCTCTGAGGTTAACTGAAACAAATTTAAGTAACACATGGTTATGTTATCCTGGATGATGTGAAAGCTTTGATTCAATTACAACACAGAGCACAATTATTTCTTATAAAAAGAACACAATTGATGGATTAGATGATGCCTGTGAAACTTCTAAATTTCTCCGTCCCCGCTACTTCAAGAATTCTGCCAAATAAGATGACAACATAACCTGAATTATTTAGGTAACAAGATACAGAAGTTCCGGTGGGTATAAATAGCCTGAGCAAATGATTCAGTCTTGTCCATTTCACAAAATAATTCGGTAGCACTGAAACAAACAATTGCACGAGCTATCCACTATGTTGCTACACTAAGCCGAGAAAGAAAGAAGGCCGGCCAATCCATGTCCAACGGCACGGTCCTTTTACGGCTGAGATTGCACCTATGTGGCCAATTTTTCACTTGATGCATCACCCCGGTCATGGTATCCGCATAATAGACATGATTATAGTTATCTTTGACGATCAGTGTGCCGCTCTTCTCTCCCAAGCATGTATATGAGACACCTTGAGACTCCTCATTGTGTTGATTCCGTTGTTTTAGTGTGACCACCCGGGTATGCGACGACCACCACCTATTGTTGTACAGAGTCCAGATTTCTAACCCGGGACCTCGTCTTTCCAGGAAGAAAAATGTGAGCCTTTCCTCGGCGTCCACGCTAATGTATGGTTCACAGAAGGGATACGTGCTGTTACGTAGTCTCATCCAGCGGGATGTAAAGGAGAAGTGGTTGGTCTCAAACATTTACATCAAAAGTGTAGGCGCCTCCGTAGCCCCAAAAGAGCCAGTGCACAATGCCGCGGCACACGACGGCGCTATGCTGCCAGAGCTGCGTGAGCATGTTGCCACCGTCGACATTGCCGGCACACATGTTCCATCTCGCCTCACCAGCCGAGGAGAAGGTGCGGAGACGGTACTGCATCGTGTTCGTGCCGCGGATGCCGATGACAAGCACCTTGAAGAAGCTCAACTGCTCCTGCTGGTCGTTGCTTCTCAAACAGTCTCGGCTGGTCAGTATGGCATAACCGGTCACATCAAGATCGTCGAATTCTGAATTATTATGCTCTAGACGGGGGAGCACATCCAATGTGCCGGTGAGGAAGTTGCAGACAGCAAGGAGGTCGCCGCTCTGATCGGGGCCGCCCAGCCGCACTAGGAGGAGGCCGTGGCGCGAGGCTAGGGGCACCGCATGGTCGAACAAGTGGCGATCTTGGATGTTGGGGAACAAGAAGCTGAGAGGACGGCAAAACGGGTCCATCACCGGGCGTGGTGCTGGGACAAGGAACGGCGAAGGGAACCCTCTGCAGAGACATCTCTCCGTGCAGAAGCCGGCAAAGGGGGCCGAGCGACACACGTCTTGCGTCAAGCAGCGGCGGACGAAGGAGGGCTCGGCGGCGAGCAGGCGGCACAACCCCTTGCACGTCATTGCACATCGGAATAGGGTCACAACGTCCTTCACACGGAGGAGGACCTCAAGGATCACGTCGTACGGGACCGAGACTGCCATGGCCGCCGCCGTGATCTATGTGAGATCGTAGGCGGAACAACTGATCAATTCGATCCCCGTAAAAATCGTGGGAGTAGCCTCACAGGGTTTAATACTTTTTTTTAGAGAACAGGGTTACTTCGATGGGCTGCCTGCTTGCAAGTTAAAACTGTGTACGCTCAAAGCATGGTCTCCCCTGTAATTCTACTTTGATGGGCTTTCTAACAGCAGTAAATCAGTAATAGTTGGATGGACCGGGGAAAATGACTTTTTCTTTATTAAATATACTCTTATTATATCGATAAAAGTAAAGCCGTATTGGTCTTCTTTACAATATTGTTTGGATTGTCGATGATATCGACAATGAAGAAGAGAAGATGATTGTTGACGATTTATACCGCTTTGTTCGTCCTTGTCTAAGTGATGGTATTGATCGGCATAAGAAAGCAGATGGTATTGATCGGCATAAGAAAGCTTGAGCACTATTTTTTTTCCTTTCCAATGAATTTGTTCTATTGTCGAGTTTTTGTACGATCATCAATGCCTTCTTGTAGTTGAGTTGGTTCGATAATACCCATCTTACAAAAATAAAATCCCACGATGGACTAACGGATGAAGAAATAGCCAAATTGATACATGAAGAAAATACATTAAACTAGAGACAAAGGAAAATACTTCGATAAAAGAACCTAATCCAGTTGAATTCTCCAAGAATACAACGGACGTGTGGTTCTTAACTATTACTTCTTCTGCAGCTTCTACCTCTTCTGTTGCAGTTGCCTGCTCCAATATTGTTGTGGCCCGTTCCTCACGCACCAAGCCCGGCCAGCCGGCCCGCCGCCGTCCTTCTGATGGCACGCCAAACATACCCGCGGTGACAAATAATGCACAGCTGGGTTACCATCATTGGCCTAAGCGTCCGCCGTACTCATGTTGCAGTCAGTATCAGGGCTCTGCTCTACTTTGTAGTACCTTGTTGCTGCATTTCACAACCCAGCATGTGTAACAACACGCAAACTCAATCCTAACATGTCACGTCTTGTACAAAAAAAAAAACATGTCACGTTAGAGTTCCGTAAGCACCTTGCGTTTAGAATAGCTTTCATGGTGGACAGACCTATTTATTATTCGTAGCAATGGTTTGATCATAGGAAATATTGAAAGATGTACAGTACATGTTTCTGTGATGAAGTCATACGTACTATATCTCATCTCTTGCTGTAACTTATCCAGCTCCTGGGTGATAGCCCTGCTCGCTTCTCTCAGCGTTATTTGTCTCACGTCGGAGGGTTTTCTTTTGTATGAAACATACATGGAATCCGTGATAATAAAGCGATACAAGCGCCGGATATTCAAAACGGCTTAGGGGTCTAGATGCTCCCATTACATAATTTATTTTTTGTTTTTTTTCAGAATGTCAAAAAATTCCAGAAAAAATTCCGGATGTACATTACAGCGTGATGTGTTAGCACAAAAATTGGCATGGTGAAAAAACTTTTTTAGCAACCTGTACAAAAACAAAAAAGACAAAGTCCGAATTTTGTCTTTTTTGTACAGGTTGCAAAAAAAGTTTTTTCACCATGCCAATTTTTGTGCTGATTTGGAATGCGTTGGATTACATGCAAAAAAAAATTCCGAATTTTTTGACATTTGGAAAAAAAAAATTTGGGTAGTGGGTGCAGCTGCTATCTCGTGATAATACTACTATGCTACTTTTTTTGACAATTAAGCTGGGCAGTAAATCTCGAGCGAATTGGGTGCAAACAACCCACACATTTTGATTGGCAGGCTTCCAATTAAGATTCAAGGGCAGTGAACAATTCGGTTTCAGATCCTGGTAAATCTTTGTCAAAGGAGGTATCAATTAAATTATTACAGACTGAAGAACATAAGGGACCAGAACTATAATCTTGTACCAAACATGCATACACACAGAGCTTCCATAACCAATCCAACGCAGTAATCTCTACAAGTATGGCTATGTTAAAAACAAACACTTGGCTGGGCTGAATGCAGCAGCACTTGTCCAGAGTCCTCCCAGGAGAATGAGATGCATTCGAGCTATTGTCAACGTCCAACTTAACTTCTGTATAAACCCATATTTCAGTTGATTCAATTCAATTGTTTCGAATTATAAACAGGGCAACAATCCATAAACAAGCACATGCAACATACCAACAGGAGAACCAACGTCAGAACAGCACGAAAAACGTACTTAAATAGCAATTAGACCACTTTTTAGATTCACGGCCAACCAGCAGCTGTCTTAATTTCAAAGAGCTCCGTCTAACATAAAACGAACACCCATAAAAACCATGTCTCAACCTCGGCTACAATTCGGTAAAACAAAATCGCAGAATTCAAAGATCAACAGAGATGACACCCGGTGCACAATTGGATCTGAAAAGCTACAGGTGCCACATGTGGCAGAGGTATGGCTTCTTCACTCCATGGAAGGCCTGGAGGCACCGAATGTGCCGCCGCCGCCACGGCCAAAGGCAGGCCGGCTGTCGCCACCACTCTGAAACAGCCAAACGGACAAGGGTAACAAATTAGCTTACATAAAGGAAGACTTTGCGTTGATAAGTGTAATTTGTACCAAAAAAAAAAAGATAAGTGTAATGAAGGCTTGTTTTACATAGTAGGAAACAATAACTGAAGACTACAATATGCTATAAACAAACAACACTACAGGATCAGACTGATACTCGTAACAATATAAGCAGTAGACACAAATGAGATTACAATGTGGGAATGGTCAGTATGCTAACGGAACAATGCCAACAGATTAGCAGCTCAATGTACAATGTGAAAATAGGAAGTTAGTCAGCCACACTTGTAAAATTGCTCCACATAAGAAACCTAATGATGTCATGAATCTACTTCGGAATACAATTACAGGCACCGACACCAAACTGATCTCAAATACACAAACATTATACAATGTAATAACAATAACTGGAGTTCTTACCCTGAAAGATGGCTGGAACTCAGCAGGAGCACCACCCTTCTCACCAGCAAAATCCCCTGGAGCACCACGTTGGCCACCCCTGTAACCATCCCTATCACCGAACCTGGGTCGGTCACCCTCAAAACGAGGTGGGCCCCTGCAAAGCAAAACGTGTTACCAACATACACACAACAAAGTTGTGACTGCAAAAGAAACTACTTGGTAAATTTCAAGATATAAGATAATATGAATAAAACAGAGACACGCATGTTGGATATCATCAATTAACTACATGTCAGACTGCTCATATTATAATTCTTAATCAGATGTAACTAGATCTGGCATGGACTAGTAAATAACATTTATGGAGGAATTGAACAGAGCAATGGTTGGATACATGATTATACAGATAACATAACAAAGGACAAACTAATTCTCATGTTTGGACAGCTAGTGAGCGTTAAATAGATCAAGTTTTCAAGTGCCGTCGGAGCGTTAAATAGGACTACCACAATCGTCTTTCAGTACAGAGAGCCAGCAGTACATATACATTTGATTAATGAGACATATTTTCACAGCAACAGAAGATCAGAACGAACAACAACAGCAAAGCTCACCTGGGGCGGTCACCCGGTGGTCCAGAACCGAAGGGGCGGGACGGGGGCTTGGCAGACTTCTTGAGGGTGTTGGGCACGATCTCCGACGGCAGGTTGAGGAAGGTACGCAGGAACTCGATACCGTCATTGGTGAGGTACCAGTAGTAGTGCTGCCACGAGAAGGTCTCCCTGACGTACTCCTTGGACTTGAAGCTCTGCATGAGCTTGATGACCTCGAGGTTCGAGGCGTCCACCTGCGGGTGCTTGGCCAGGTTGTAATCCTTCTTGGCGTACAAGACTCCCTCTGCACACATTCATCAAGAGAATTCAGTACGATGCTTCAGACAAGCACAAGGTGCAGCATTCTATAGGCGTATGGAATTGCAACTCATTAACGAAATTCTTAATCAAGCAGATGTGACATCCTAACTGTAACTGGTGTTTATGTTCGAATTGGCATCACGGTTAAATGCTAAACAACCATGACCGTGTCGTTCTACCATTAACCTATTTGCACAAACGCATCGGCGAATGAATTGGAACTGAAGGCAGCATATTTAATGGGTGAAATCGTACTATGCGAGCTAAAACCATAGGATATAATCGAACGCATCGGACCAGGAACACGAACGAGATATCATCCTGACAGCAATCGCAACCTACACGAGAACAAATGGCGGCGATGCGTGCAGGGGATGGTTGGAAAAGGGGGAAGGGACTCACCCTGGAAGAGGTACTTGCAGATCTCCCGACGGTTCTTCTTGGAGATGATCTGCGAGCGAGTGACACAAGAGGCGTCAGATTATGGTAAGGCTAGATGACGCGGACTTGACCGGCTGTGCTCACCATGGTGACGGGCTCGGGGGGCAGAGGCGGGGACGACGGCGGCGCCGCTGTTTCGCTGAGGAAGAACGGGAGGCGGAGCGCGGCGTGAGGGAAGGAAGAAACCCTAGCCTCGTGGGTTGGGTATATGTAGAGGGCGCCGACTGGGCCGTGTGGTGGTTGATGGTACTGGGCTTTTGTGGGCTTGCGTTTCTGTGAATTCTCGGCCTTGTTGCTTCTTGGAGCAGTCTGTTTTATTTTGTCTAGGCCTGGTCGAGGTGAGAAATGGTGGCCCAGTTGTTTCCATTGGGCTCCACTGCGGCGCCATTCTCTTTCTTGTTACTCCGTTTCCCTCAAAAAAAAACTTGTTACTCGTTAATTAATCTCCGTTATTTATCCTTCAGAAAAACATATCTCAGTCATTTTCAAAAAAAAAAATTTAATCTCAGTTCATCTAAAAACAATCTCAGTTAATCAAACAAAAAACTCGGTTCACATGCCATTCTGCTTGCGTTCCTTCAAGGAAAACATATGTTCACAGTTGACACTGCGATTAGCTATTTTTGCTTCCCAAGAGGTTTATTGTGTTCTTCTATTTGATTACGGCTACTACTCCTATAACGAACCATTCTTAGTTTACAAATAAATTGAAATATATCCACACCACAACGACCATACTGAAAATTCATCGAGTTCCTATATAGTTTTTTTTAGATTGATGCACCTCACGACCATCCATTAGGGTGTTATTGATTCGCGTGGCAGAACACATCATATCTGACCTGTAACATGATGGAGTTACAACTTTATTTTATACGACTCAGAGTGTCGCGCTTTGTGCACGTGTTATTTACCTACTCGATATGTGGTTTTCTATATGTTGTTTGGTATTTTATGAAGCCTCCGTGAGTGAGTGCAGTTGCATGTATTGCTGAATATATTGCCTGCATTCCATAGCTAATAGCCTCCCCTTGACGGACGCTCTTTCTCAACGACACCCCTAACATCAAGTTGTGCATGCCGAGCTACTGTGCCCGTTCGCAAAAGCTCTCGCAAAATTGACAATTTGCTTCCCAAGCGCATCGATGGCCAATTTTTGCGGAAACTTTTAATCTTAACCCAAAAAATACAATAACCATTGTACTATATATACCGATGTCGAGGGATGTGGTCCACTAGATCAAGTCAGATGGACGACACATACCTAATTGTATTAATCTCTGTCTTCTCAGTCCATCTCCTATTCTCATTCATCCATACATTCGACGTTGATGCATCAAACATTGACACTTGTACAAGAGAAGTGTATAGATAGCTGGCATTAAACATTTATTGTTCATGATGTGATCCACATCCCAATCAACATAATAAAGCGTCACACACATAGAGAGAATAAAAACCATGGAATAATCACGGCATGTAGACATTCACGATGCAAACTTGTACATAGGCAAACACGCTTGGACTACACCAGCTGCAAGCAGCCGTTGATATTCAGGTCAACATATATGTACAATAATTTAGGGAAATTTTATTTTAGGTGCGAAAACGGTATTCTATATCCATGAAGTTGCATGATACAATTGGCCCCACCAAGTGACCGTGAGCGGCACTGAACTTGGATAAAAACGTAAGATCCGCTAGGGAAGATGGAAACAAATCCACTGATAGATCATCAACCTCCTGTCACGATTTCGTTGCTCTCCGGTACAATATGGTTACTCCCAGATACCGTATCGTTACTCCCAGATACATTATTGTGGCTCCCGGATACGGTATTATGCATACCAGATACAATATTGAAACTCCCAGATACATTATTCGTGTTCCCTGATACGGAATTGCTGTTATCAGTTACGATATGATTGGTCCCAGATACGACATGGTTGCTACCGGTTACGACATTGCCACTCCCAGTTACAGTGTTGTTACTCCCAGACACGGTGTTGCTGTTTCCAGATATAACAGTGTTGTCGTTCCCTGAAACAACATTGGTGTTCCCAGATAGGACTCTGTTGTTGGTCCCAGTTATTGTATTTGGTTCTCCGGCGAGTGTTCTTCTGTTCGTGAAAGCCATACACAATGAACGACCAGCGGTGGTGAGACCACGGAGTTGTATCATACTCTTGGGTACCTCACCAACCAGTGAATTACCCGAGAGATCCAAGTAGCAAAGAAGTGGCATGCCGGAGAAGTCGACACGAGCAATCAGACCAGACATGGAGTTGTTCCGGAGGTTGAGCTCACAGAGAAAGGATAGTGATGACAGAGAAGGTGGCAACGAGCCCGAGAAACCATTAGAATGTGCAGCCAAACTCTCCAACGAGGTGAGGTCGCTGAACACGTCCGGTATGCTGCCGGAGAAGCGGTTGGCGGACAAATCCAAGAAGGTGAGGTGTGTGAGCTCACGAATGCGCGTGCTCAGCTGGCCGGTGAGCTCGTTGGATGCAAGGGAGAGTTTACGCAGCCTAATGAGGCCGAAGAGTGCGTCGGGGAGGGTTCCCACGAAAGAGTTAGAGTCGAGAGAGAGCTCCTCCAGCCACCCGAGGCCCGCCAAGGACGCTCCTGGGATGGGTCCCACGAGGCTGCGTGAGGGGAGCCACAACGACGTGACACGGCCACTGACAGCGTCACAGCCCACACCTTCCCAGTTGCAGCACGAGGTGCCTGACCACACGGCACGGAGGAGGACACCCCCGTCGCCGCCGAGGTTCCCAACGAAGCCCCGCAGCGCGCGGAGGTCATCAGGGTGGCACGACGACGTGCACCTTGCGGCCGGCAGGAGGAACGCCAAGAAGAAGAGCAGCAGCCAGCATTTCGCCATGTGTGACATAAACACAACAATCAACTCGGCTAGCAACCTTTATTTGGGATGCAAGTGATTGGCAAGTGTTGTTTGCAAAAACTGCTTGGGTGGTGCATCCATCTTATAGGGTGTGTGTGTCTGTTGCAGGCGTTGCAAGTGGTTCAGCAGTACTAGTCAGTGCCCACAATTGCCGACTGAAATTCGTGGATGGCATGGACGCAAGGTAGCTAGCCTATCCTCAATTAAAACCTGTACTGCTTCTTCTCCTGTTCACCACTCATTTGCTCCGCCTATCCATCTTGCCGTATAACAGATCTATCGGCTTTCACATTGTCAGGGATTCGGCATGTTTTCGCTGATTGTGCAGTATCAATTGGAACCTGCAGAGGGTAATGCTAATTAAACAAAAATATTGGGTTGATGGACTATGCCTAGTTGATAAGTGTTTTTTTAGAAACGGGGGCAAAAGGTTTGCCCCATATATTAATTAAGAGGAGGATTGCAAGAAACCAAGTTTTGTGACCACCCAAAATACAACGCGACTACTCTCGCGGCATCAAGTTGCCCAAACATTTGACACCCGCAAGGACCCACAGGCGGGTCTCATTCTTAACTTTATCTAAGAGGACTAACGACGGCGCGCTCTTGTTGCGAAACACCCTAGCGTTGCGCTCGTTCCACACCTCCCAAGTGACGAGCAAGGTGAGAGAGGCGACGGCCTTGCGGTGTGGAGTAACGTTGGTCTCTGCTTATTCATTCATTTTGGATAGTGCTAATTAAGCAACATTTTTGGTGAGGTAAACCAAACTATTATTTCCCGGGAGTTGAGGTAATTAAGTAGCTGTTTGGAAAAAAAAATCCATTTCTTGGTAATTTAATACTCCTACATATATAGTACTACTGCTTTCTTTTTTGGAAACTGGTGGTTCAATCCAACCCTGTATCACACACCGCGGTGCTCAACTCGACAAAATCTAGCTAATCCATATGAGTTGGTCTGTTGTCTTCTCTTCGAATCTCGCAGGACCGAAACTTTGGTAACAGAGTAGCAAGTTGCTGGATATCAGAGATCAGACTTGATGTATGCGATCGATCTTTCTCATCAGACATGATTTTTTTTATCGAAGTGGCACAGTCACTTTGAATGGTTAAAAATGTAGCCACCAGCGGATTAGAGCATTTTATACCTTCCAAGAGAACAAGCGCCTGTGCGGTTTTCAACGCTATCACTGCGTTGTTGGCACACGAACACGTCCTCCTGTACCTGCGGTGGCACCGAGGGAGATACCCGCAACTCGCACCGCAGGGGGCGGCTTAAATTGCGATACACAAGGTGATAAGTGAAGGTGACCAAGCGAATCCTAAGCCCTTTCTGAAAACAGTCAGCTAGGATAGCAGTATAAGGGCGATTTCAATTATAGGCTTGAATAACTTCCAAAGAATCTAATTCAACAATAACAGACGAGCAACCAATACATTCTGCTACTGGAGCCTCTTCTAAATTGCAATAGCTTCTGCTGTTGATGCATCAAGAACATGTTTAAGTAAACAAGTAACAGCTTCACCAGTCCTGTTCCGGATCATTGCTGCACTTGCACCTGAACCATTTACAAAATATGCAGTGTCCACATTGATTTTATATGTGTTAGCCGAAGGTTTCTTCCACCTTTCTTTCAGCACTTCACTTACAGAAGATTGTATTAACATAATTTGTTGTGATAGCCTGAATAGTAAAAGTTGTACTTTCAGGGTTCGGAACTGTCTCACCTTTCACTATTTCTCTTCTTTGCCACCAGATATACCAAGCCGCAACAACCAGATACTCCTTCGTAGCTAAATGACCAAGTATGTGTATATACAAATTGGTTTTAATCGAGTAATATACGGAATCTATCTGCCATTGTTTCCAAGTTGACCTTCTTTCCGAGTTGTACACAAGGACTGTTCGTGTCGGTGAAAGGTCCATACGCACCGAAAGGTGAGCACCAGAAACCTATAACAAAGAGAAAGATTTGTGAGGCGGGCGGCCGGCACCACCACCAGCGCCTCGAGCGCCTCCACCGGATCGATCTACTTCAGGATTACGTACGTGCCAATGGGGAGAAGCAAGGGCGCCGCCGCCAGGCGTAGGAAGGCCGACGCCGACCGGAAAGCCAACGCTCCCAAGATTAACGTAGCCGAGGCCACCAAGATTAATGCCAGGCCATGCCCCAGCCTCCTGCCTGACGACCTGCTGGCGAACATCCACGACCGCCTGGCCTTCCTCGACCGCGTCGCCTTCGCCACCGTCTTCGCGGCGTCCAGCGACGATGACCGGTACAAGCCTCAAGCGCCCTGGCTCGTTCTCCCCTGCAACAACAAGCCGGAGACAGTCGAGCTCTTCTCCATCGCCGATCGGCGCGGCGCCACCGTGCCCGCCCCGGAACCCGCGCTGCGCGGCCACTTGGTCATCGGCTCCGCCCACGGGTGGCTCGCCACGGCCGACGTCCGGGGCCAGATCTTCTTCGTTAACCCGGCCACCGGCGAGCAGCACGATCTCCCGCACATGTCCACCATGGGCGTCTTCATGCCCCGCACGAACTACCACTACTTCATGTTGGTCGATCCCTTCCTGACCATCAGGTACGGCCACGGGCCACCGTTCAACCATTACTGGTACAACACGCAGACGTGGGACAACTGCACGATGCGCACGTCGTTGTACCACAAGGTGGCCCTCTCGCCGTCCCCGCGCCCGGCACCTACGCCGCCATGCTGATCTCGAGTCGACAGTTCGGTGCCCCAGCCTTCGCCTCGGCGGAGGACCCCAAGTGGAGGCTGGCCACCTCGCCTGACGGCGTCGAGGACGCTATCCACCACGACGGCCAGTTCTACTCTGTCACCCACACGGGCCTCGTGGAGGCGTTGGGAGCGTGATGCCGACTCCGGCGCGTACACTAGCACGGCCGTCGCGCCAAGGCTGCCCGTCGAAGAACACAAAGAGCGAGACACAGAGCCGTCTTGCCGCAAGTACCTCGCGGCGGCACCGGGCGGGCGGCTGATGGTAGTGATTAAGTACCCCGAGCAGAGCCAGAACAAGTGGTCGTGCTCCTTCAAGGTACATGTCCTCTGCGACGACGAGCAGTGGAAGGAGACGACCGACATCGGCGACCTCGCGCTGTTCGTGGGGATGAACAACTCGCTGTGTGTTCAGACGATAGGGCGTCCTCATATCAAGGCCGGCTGCGTCTACTATACTGACGACATGCTTGAGGCTGCGGAGATGCGCAAACGACCGGTTGGCAATGATTCTGATTTGCGGGCCGTCGGGGTGTACAGCCTCATGGACGGCAAGCTGAAGACGATAGAAGCTCTCGGGAAGGATCAGCGGAACTTCTACTCGCCGCCGGTGTGGATCACGCCTTCGATCCCGTGATCTTTCATAGGTGTTTTGAATTTGCTAGGTTGGAGTTTCTTCTTAAGTTGCTAGATAGCAGGTTAAGTTCAATATAATCTGTAGTTTATGATACTTGAAGAGAAGAGTTATCCTATGCTTTAAACCAGTGTTGGTGATATATCAATGAAGTACAGGCTCCAGTATTGTAGACCTGACCAAACGGTATGCTGCTGGCTGCTGGGTGCTGCCCGAGCTGGCGATGTCTACAGTCTGCAAGCTCGGGGAGATGGTAGCAACCTCTATAGGAGGCATGATGATTACCTTCAGGCCAGTCGATACTCCTACTCTGTTTTCTATGTAATTCAAGTGTAACCTGTCGCTCATTCAAAAAAAAAAATCACATTAGTAACCTGTTTATGATACCTCTATAGGAGTATATGTTGAACCCGTAGGATCACTAGTCTAGATCAATGCGTGTAGAAACCGTGAGATGAGGAGGAGGACCAGTACCTTCTCCTTGCGAGGATGCACTCGAGGTGCCGGCCATGGTGGAGAGTGGCCGGCGATGGTGGCGTGCAGTGGCGGCGGTGGTGGAACTTCCCGTGACTATGCGCTAGACCTAGATCGGGTCGGATATGTCGGTGGGGTTGTAGCAGCGATCAACCTCGTGAGTCGTGCCCCGGCCCCCACCTTTGTTTATATAGCGCAGCCACAGGGGCCCACCAACCATGGTTCGGTTGGGCGCCCCCGATCAGGGCGCGAGAGATCAGGTTTTGGTGCGGCCGTTGGACCGTACCGTTGGGATCAATCTAACATTCTCCCCTTGATCTCAACTTTTACTTTTAACTTTATACTTTATACTCTACTCGTTTCATCACAGATCAGTACATAGAGCATGTTTCATCGTCACAGCTCAATTGCCGATAGAATCAGACAGTTACAATATACCTCTCTGTTTTGAAACAATTTCTGTTCCTTTTGGGCTCTCATGATCCAGGAATCATAGGCTTTCCCTTAAACCCATGCCGGCTACGTGTTCCATGAACACTGGGTGGTAAGCCTTTCGTAAGCGGATCCGCAAGCATATCCTTTGTCTTTATATGCTCGAGACTTATAGTTTGATCCTAGATTTTATCTTTCACAACATAATACTTCTATTGGTTTGGTAGCATTACTCGACTTGTTGTTGTGAGCATAGAATACTGCGGGCTGGTTGTCACAGTACATCTTTAGTGGTTTGTCAATACAATCTACCACTTTCAAGTCGGGTATAAATTTCTTTAACCATATCACCTGCCCTGTGGCCTCATAAGCTGCTATAAATTCTGCATACATCGTGGACGATGCAACTATTGACTGTTTGGAGCTTCTCCACGAAATAGCCCCTCCAGCGAGAGTGAACACGTATCCTGACGTGGATTTTCTATCATCTTATCTCCCGCAAAATCTGCGTCTGAATACCCTCTTATCTCTAGGGAATCAGATCTTCTGTATGTTAGCATGAGGTCCTTTGTGCCTTGCGCATAACGCAATGCTTTCTTTGCCATTTTCCAGTGCTCTGGCCTGGATTCTCTTGATATCTACCGAGTACTCCGGTGATAAAAGCTAAGTCAGGGCGAGTGCACACTTGTGCATACTGTAAGCTTCCAACATCCGAAGCATATGGTACCTTTCATTTGATCGATCTCGTACTGGTTCTTGGGACATTGGAATTTCCCAAAACTGTCGCCCTTGACTATAGGAGCAGGTGTGGCACTACTCTATGCATATTATACTTTTTAACTACTTTTTCAAAATATGCCTTCTGCGATAGTCCTAAGACTCCATTTTCCTATCTCGGTGAATTTCTATGCCCAAAACATATGATGCTTCACCAAGATCTTTCATATCAAAATTTGAGGATAAGTACTTCTTTGTTTCTTGTATTAGACTAACATCACTGCTAGCAAGCAAGATATCATCCACATACAAGATTAGGAAAATATATTTCCCATTTTAAACTTTGCATAAATGCAGTTATCCTCAACATTCTCTTTAAATCCAAAACTTTTAATTGTCTCATTAAACTTTAGATACCACTGTCTAGAGGCTTGCTTTAATCCATAAATGGATTTCTTAGGCGGCATCCCATATCTTCCTTGCCTTCCATGATAAAACCCTTGGGTTGTTTCATGTAAACATTTTCTTTTAAATCCCCGTTTAGAAATGCCGTCTTTACATCCATTTGATGTAGCTCTAAATCAAAATGTGCAACTAGTGCCATTATGATTCTGAAGGAATCCTTACATGAGACTGGTGAAAATGTCTCATTGTAATCTATCCCTTCTCTTTGTGTAAATCCTTTTGCCACAAGTCGTGCTTTATACTTTTCTACATTCCCTTTTGAGTCATACTTAGTTTTGTATACCCATTTGCAGCCTACTGTTTTGGCTCCTTTAGGAATATCTTCTAAGTCCCAAACATCGTTGGAACTCATCGATTTCATCTCTTCTTCCATTGCCTCCACCCACTTCGATGAGTGAGGGCTTCTCATGGCTTCTTCATATGAAGTGGGATCACCTTCATATGAGCTATATCTCTGTATTGTAAACTTTATAATCAGTAGAAATAGCTGATTTCTTAGCTCTTTTAGACCTTCTAAGGGTCTCATCTGAAGTGGCTGCTGCACCTCCCTTTCATGCTCAACAACGGGTTCAGTCGGCTCCTGATGGACAGGTTCCGGATCTTCACCCATAGTTGTCACGGGTGGAGTTACAACAGGTGCTTGCACCTCAATCCTCGGGAATTGTCGGTGCAGGTACAACAGGTAGTGAAAAATGGCTCCTGAATCATCGGAAAAGGTACACACACCCTCTTCTCCTCAAGATCAATTTTCCGAGCTACCATGCTCCCCCTCATCATTTCGTCCTCTAAGAAGACTGCATGTCTCGTTTCTACAAACTTTGTGTATCTGTCTGAACAGTAGAAACGAAAACCTTTGATCTATCAGGATAGCCAATGAAGTGGCAACTGACTGTTTTGGGATCTAACTTTGAATATTTGGATTAAATACTTTGGCCTCAGCTGGGCTCCCCCACACTCTAAAATGTTGTAGAGAGGGTACTCTTCCTGTCCACAACTCGTACGGTGTTTTGGGCACCGACTTGCTTGGTACTCTATTGAGAATGTGGAGCGGTTTTAAGCGCCTCCATCCATAATCCCAATGGCAAGGTGGAGTAACTCATCATGCTGCGCACCATATCCATAAGTGTACGGTTACGCCTTTCAGCTACTCCATTTTGCTGAGGGTCACCCGGCATTGTATACTGGGCCACTATGCCAGTCTCCTGTAAGAACCTCGCAAAAGGTCCAGGGACTTGGCCATATGGAGTGTCGACCATAGTACTCCCCTCCACGGTCAGATCTCACTATCTTTATTCTTTTATCATGTTGATTTTCTACTTCAGCTTTGAATATCTTAAATTTATCCAACGCTTCAGACTTTTCTTTGATTGGATAAATATAACCATATCGGGAGTAATCATCTGTGAATGTTATAAACGAGTCATAGCCATCCACACTTTTCACAGGAAATGGTCCACAAATGTCAGTGTGAATGATTTCTAGTGTTCCGTGCTTCGGTTTGCACCCTTTTTGATTTGTTTACATACTTTCCTTTAATGCAATCTATGCATTGTTCTAAGTCTGAAACTCTAATGGAGGAAGAATTTCATTTTTAACTAGACTTTCTATTCTCCCCCTCGAAATATGGCCCAAACGACAGTGCCATAATTTCGATGAGTCATGAGTTCTCTTTCTTTTCTTTTGTTCTTTATCCGGCGCGGAAACATGCTCATTCACTTTACACACAGAATAACTTTTTCACGAATGGATAATAAATAAAGCTCATTATGGAGTAAAGCAACACCCACATGATCATTATTACACCATATGGCACACTTGCCATGTCCAAAATAACACTCATAATTGTCTTTGTCCAAACGTGAAACACTAATCAAATTTCTGTGTAACGAAGGAACATATAAAACATCTCTAAGCAGAATCGTGAATCCATCAGCTAACTCCAAGGAGATGTCGCCGACAGCTTCAACGTCTGCTTGACTCCATTTGCAACTTCAATGCATCTTTCGCTTCTTTGCGTAGTCCGCGTCGAATGGAATCCCTGTAAAGAATTTGCAACATGAACAGTTGCACCTGAGTCAATCCACCAAGTAGATTTCGAAAACTGTGTATACAAGGATTCATTTACAAAGGAAACAATATTGTTACCTCTCTTTGCCATGATGGACTTTAGCCAGACGGGCAATCTTTCTTGTAATGCCCACTCTTCTTACAGACGAGCAAGTATCTTTGTCCACTGGAAGAGTTGCTTCTGCTGATGCTGATAATGCGTGGGAGCTTTTCCATGTGGCTTTGAAGGGGAACCATTGCTACTTGATTGTAGTTTTTTTCTTGTTGTCCTTCACATAGTTCAGAGAACCACCATGTGAAGCTTTAAGTCTTTCCCTCTTGCACACACATGGCTATGTCTTTTCAATGTCCCATTTTTCAGGCGACATGTTGTAGTTGACAACAAAAGTGTCAAACTGACTTGGCAGTGAAGCCATAACAAGGTGAACAAGGAGCGTAGGCTTGAGCTCCAAATCATCATCCATGGGCTTAAGCTTAGCTGCCATGTTGCTCATCCTGAGGATGTGCTCTCTCTAATGCCATGTCCACCTCCTGTGTACTTTTCTGTCACCAACTGCTTCAGCAACTGGGTAGCATATATCTTTGAAGAACCAGTGAACTGGCTCTTTATCTTTTCAAGAAACTCCCTTACGGAAGCACACTCTGCAATTGAGCCCACAATAGCGACCTCAATTGTGTTCTTTATGAAAGCCATGCACTTTTTGTTGGCAGTTTGCCACTTTTTGTTTTCGAGGGTATACGACATCTCCAATGGAGCGTAATCCCTCTTTTTGTCCCAAGCATTATCATCATCTTTTTCATCTCTGACTGGCTCTGTAGGTTTAACTGGCTGTGAGTCTCCACAACCCAGTCCACCTCAGCACAAACAAAAGCCAGATCAACTTTCTTTCTCCATTCGGAGTAGTTGTCACCTCTGAGGGTTGGAACATCCTTGATGCAGCTCATCAAGTAGTACCCTCCTGAAAAATCAAATTGAGGTGAGAACAAAACAACAATTGCATGCAATAATCCAACGTTGGTCAAAATTAAAATATACAACTGTTTGTGCAATTAAAACTATATCACCGTTGGGCAGAAATAGCAACAAATGCACATAAACAACAATAAATCATGATTATGTTATTAACAACGTTGGTCATAATAATAACAGAATCATAATCACTTTAACATGCTTTTAAAATTTAATTCTTTCTTTAATTCTATTTTCCTTTTAAGCACTTTTATTTATTTGCAGCGGAAAACATGAATGAAAATTCATAAACTTTATACTTTACAGAAGTATTTCTGTCACTTTTCTGTTATCTAAACAAAATTTCATTAGATAATTTTGAATAGAAAAAAAACTGTGTGAAATTTGCCCAAAAATTCGGACAAAAAACAGATAAAACATGTCTCTGTAAAAAAATAAACAGAAAGAGGACAGAAACTGGGCCGCAGCCCAGCTCTCTGCGCGTCGCGCGCCCGTCCCGTTCTGCTCTCTCTCGGTCCAGCTGAGGCCCAGCAGAGGCCCGCGGCCTGCTCACTTTCGGCCCACTGGCCCACTCTGCTGGCTAGGGGCGAATAGCTCCTGTGCGACTTTTTTCATGCTAATCGATGGACAGCGACGTCGTTGGTTGAAATAGCTCGCGTGCGACACCATCTCGCTGCTGAAATAGCTCGCGTGCGACAGTCGGGCTTAACCGCAAGGGACAGGTTAGGGGTTGGAATTATGTGAGCCTGGTGGGACCCCCACTTATCCACATCAGCAAAGGACCCACAGGAGCACCTTCGAGCGCGGGACCCACCTCTTTGTCCATGTCAGCAAATGTTAACAGGCCATATATGGGCCATTTTCATTCATATTTAGGGGGGTGGGCCACAAACGGCCATTTTACATAGTACTTCTAATAATAACAAAATATAAAAACTAATGCGGCGGCGGTGGTGCGGCGGTGGCGGCGGTGTCGTCAATCTACGGATCGACGCCGAGGTCCTCCTGCTCTACGATGCGGAGGACGGCCACGGCGACCTCCCGCGCGTCCACCGCCACACGAAAGCGCTGCTCGGCGCCCTCCTCGCCGGCCTTGAATGCCTCCTCCGCAGCGGCCAGCTCGGCGTCGGCGTCGTCCACCCTCTTCCATGCTGGCAACACGACGTCTTGGAGGACGCGGAAGCTGCAGGTGCCGGTGCGGCCGCCGCGCGTGAGCGGCCCCGCCAGGCGGAATAGGCGGCAAATCGTCCGGAAGGACGAACTCATCGTCGTCCTCCTCCGCCGGCAAATCGTCCGGCTCAGGCTCCGGCTTCGGCTCCGGCGCCGGCCGCTTCTTTCGCTCCTTCCGCTCCTCGTCGGAGCGGTTACCGCCACCGGAATGGCCCGCGTTTGAACTCCCCCTCCTAAACATTGTGGCTACGCGGTGCTGGATCTGCAGCTGGAGGTGGATTGGTCGCCGGCGGCGAGCAAGTGGGAGCGGCGGCGACAGTGGGAGCGGCGAGTCAGTGGGGAAAAATAGCTAGGGCACGACACCTTTGGGTGGATAAGAAGGGGAACGGGAGGCGGTCGGCGTGGCGTTGGGCCGTGGTATTGGGCCGTGGCGAGACGTTTGGACCTTGGTATTGGGCCGTGGCGAGGCGTGTCATCAGCTGGTACAAAACAGATCCATCTCGCCCCCGTGCTAGAGCCATCCCCCGCGAGCGAGCTTTCCGACCGTGCCCGCATCCTCTCGTCCCCCTTCTTCTCCGGCGACAGCGCGCATCAACGCCGGCGGTTAGAGGTATGTCTTCGAGCTCTGCTTCGCCTCCCAGCGTAACTGGCCGCGCTACGGTCCAGTTCCGCTATTTAGTTGCCCTGATTGCCCACGGATGGCGCCTATGAAGCGGCGGGTCACCACCAGCGACAAGAACGGCAACGCGGGCGCGAGTATGTCAAATGCGAGAGCAAACCAGAGCCGGGGAAGGTGAGATCTGAAGTTTCCTTGGGTTTCCCCTCACCCAATTTTCCCAATTCGTTTTATTTTCCTCAATTTTGGGTTTCATCCGATCTAGGTTAACTGCATCCTATTTTTCAGGATCTGCTTCCATGCGATCATTTCGAGTGGCTTGATCTGTATATCAAGAGGATTGAAAAGGCGGGCTCAACCCTGGCCCCCAATTTGCCGTCGGCGGTGGAGCAACTGGGATCTGCTACGGTGCAGAATGCAGATCTCGCGGAAGTGAGGCGAGCTGAATAAAATGAGCAAACAGCTAAAGAAACTCGTCGATCTAAAGAAACAGGACAATCAGATGGCTGCAATTTTCTATTTGTGTGCAATTGCTCTTGGAGTTGTCTATGTGCTGCTCATTTTTCTTTTACCTGTTGTTCATCCATCGTTAGCTATTTGAGGGTTTAGTTGGTCAGTTAGCTCGGTCTGTGACGGCAGAGGACGCGATCTGTGCGCCATGCCAAGTTCATGTAACTGAATCGAGAAAGTAATTTGGAAAGTTCGTCTGTTCTTCACGCAATTTTTGTTCTTCAATTAGCGGGTGCCCTCAGTTAACAGAGTGTAGACCAAAGTTCAGTTTCGAGAAAAAAAAACATTCTAGGCTACCGAATAGATGTTGGGCC